>VRYO01001792.1:4666040-4707189 GCA_009812075.1 Sialia sialis | reverse complement strand
CACGCTTCTGGGATCAGCTCGATTCTTCAGTGAAATAGATGTGGCTTATCGGTGGGAAATCACTGTACATGCTTTGTCAAGTGAAGTTTACCAGTAAATTCCACTAGAGGATGACTTATGAGCTTAATTGTATCTCAGACTACACTCAATCTGTGTAGTAGATGCATGACCTGAGTTTCTGGTCCTCATCAAAAGTTCCAAAGAGATTTGGTTGTTCATGACTTTAACTTGTGGGAGGAAAGGCTAAGGAAGGTGAGATGATCTTGACTTTCATTGTAAGACAGATACTTACCTGCACCCAGAAACTAAGAACTCTATGTTATTAATTCTGTAAGTTGTTAATACTTGTACTTATTGTGCAGGGGTAGTTTTGCAGCTCTCTTAGGTTCCTGCTGTTTACTTGAGTTTGATACTTCCCTGGTTTTGTCTTTTGTCTTTTCCTCCAAGCTGTCCTGGGAAGGAGAGCAGTGAGTAGACGTGCAGAGATCAGCTGAACCTGAACCTGCTGCAGGAGAGTGACTTGCTTCCTGCAGAAGGTGCAATCTGCAGGTGTGAACTTAGCTGTGGCCTGCCTTGAGAGAACAGGTTCTTTCCGTTGTGTGAGTTCAGGTCTAAGTGAGGACAGAAGGAGATTCCATGGTGTTTAATCCATCCAACACACACACAGGTAATGGCTGAAAAGATATTCTAGTATCTGCTCCCTGATGGCAGCCTGGAGCTCTGTGATCCAGGATCATGAGACCAGGAGAGGGCTCTGTGTGCAACAAGGAACTTTGCTGCTGAGTTTTTGAAAGCTCTTGGCCTTGTGTGTTTTTCCCACTTCTGAGATAGCTCTAGTCTGTTTAGTATCTGGCATTTCTTGGTTTGATGTCATCATGGTGTTCCTAAAAGATTATGTTTTGCCCCTTGGAAAAGTAGGAAATGATTTAGTGTCTGTAATTAAAAACTCCAAACCAAGAAAAACCAACCAAACAAAATCAAAATCCCACAAAAAATATAAGCAACTACTCAAACACAGAAACGCAGTGATTCATTTATGTAGAAGTAATACTTGCTCTTTCTTTTTTTGATATATTTCTCCCTGTGGGATATGTATGTGATACACTGATGTTTGGGGTGGTTTATTTTGTTGCTAACATTCAGGATAACTGTAGGCACTGATGGTAAGAGTGAAGCTTTCTTGGCTTTTGTTTACATTATTCTTATTAAATCTATTGGCTGTTTGTTTTCAGATTGGTTTCAGTTATTTACTGTTTTTCCTAAAATGTTATTTTGATGCTCTTTTTTTATCTGCTGTTGCTCCTGATGGTTTGGTATTTATTGGAATTCAGGAATCATGGTGAGGATATTGATCTCTGCTGGTTTTTTTTTTCTTTCTTTCACATGGTCATTTAGATTGAGCCATCTGCTTGCCTAATAGTGGGAATGCTGAAGAAAGGCATTTTCTTTTCAGCTCACATATGAATTGTACTTTTATATAGAGGTTATTCACTTGCAAATAAGAAGATTGAACTATGATTTGGTGGCATTGTGTATAAAATAATGAAAATTAATCTTTCTCCAAAATATTTTCTTTGATGTTGGTTCTTTGTCACTGCCCCACTGTAGATTCAAACTGTGGCATATGAAGTGCATCTTTTCTGTAATCGCTGCTGCAAATGGGCAAGAGAAAGAACTATCTTTATTCTGCTAATTTTCTCACAGTTAATATGAGAAAAAATTTTGATAAATGCCCTTCATCCAAGGGTCTGAAATGCTTTGCCAGGTGGCATTGTGTAGCATTGTTGATTAGGAGAGGGAGGAGGACACATCTCATGGAAAGCTGCTCCATGCTGAGGATTGCACTGGAATGCAAACAGAACCCACACATCCTGACTTCTGGGCCCCACCCACTTTAGAGAACTGAAATTTATTTTAAGCAAAATTTATGTAAAATAAATCCTCTGCACCCGAAAGTCTGAAATCAATCAAATATTTTGTGTCCACTCTGGTTAAATGACCGAGTGGGAAAACAACCCAGGATATGTTGTGGTGGATGTTGTTTAGCCTGATCTCCATTTTATTCCTGACAAACTCAACAGGTTCCTCTGTGCACTGGTCACAGAACTGGCCATGGACTGTCACAAGGGAGGATACAGCAGGTTCTCCAGAGAGGTGCCACTGGCAAGTTTAATACTGATGAGATTGCAGAGGGGAGTAGACAGGGTGGAGATGGTCCTGCAGATATTCCTGACTTCTCTAGACTAAAACATGGTAGTTTCCTGGGTTTCTTTGAGAGTATGGGGATGGGAAGGATCTGTTGACATCTGTCTGAAGTAACCCATTACCAAGCTCTAGACTTGTTCTCTCAGGAGGAAAACGTTCCCCTTTGACTGCAGAGGGAACCTGTGAAATCTGCCAAATGAGATGTGCAATGTTGGGACTTTTGATTGTCAGGAATATCAGTAATGCTGTTAAATGAAATCCTTCAGTAGTTTGGCTGCTGAACATTGTGGGTAAATCTGGTTCACATTTAGTTTCTACTCAGCTGTGTCTTTCTTGCCTGTTTGTTGTCTTAATATTCCCTGGCAAAGGAAAATCTCTGTAATTTCTAGCACTTGGGAAGACTCCTTGGCATGCAGTGTGGTTGTTTTAAAATTCATGTTCTCTGTAACATCTTAGTGAGAGCATGATGTCTCTGAAACTCTAGATCCCCTTCTAATGTCTCCAGTGGAAAAGGGTGGGAAAGCATGTCTGAGATTCCACTTCTGCAAATCCTTCTGCTTGTTGTTACTTCTACAAGTACAGTAATTTCACGACTATAAAGCGCACCCTTTTGGCTGAAATTGTGGTTGGAACCTGGAAGTGCACCTTATAGTCCGGTGCGCCTTATATATGGACGAGGTATGGAAAATTGCCGGCAACCCGGAAGGGCACCTTATACTCCAGTGTGCCTTATACGCGTGAAATTACTGTAATGTCTTTGAAATCAATAGGTAACATTCTCAGTAGTAAAGCTAAAGAGTCTGGAACGTTTTACACAATAAAGCCTAAGGCTGGGAAACACTAGAGAATGTTGAATTACTTCATTACAAAGAGCATCACCACAAAAAAAAAAAACAAAACCCAAAAAATGAAACCCCATCTTAAGTAACCACTAATAAACTTTTCAGAAAGAGAGACAGTAGGTAATTTTGGAAACTATTTCATTTTCTATTTGTCTTTATTTACAATATCAACACGGGCTTTGTTAAAATTTCAGCTTAAATATTTCAGCTTTGAAATAGGGCTTGTTTCAAGAGCACATGAGAAAATCAAGTCTGATCTTTGATAGTTTCTATGCAAAGTTCTCTGCCCTCAATTAAAATCTTCCATGGCCACTTCATATCCATTGGTTTTATTTAATTGCCTCCCTGCCCAATTGACAACCAGTTATTCTGGTGGGGGTGTAGCTGTGATATCTACTAGCATTCTTTTGGATTTTTCAAAAAAATAAGTAATTTACAAGTATACAGTTTTAACCTAATATTGAAGTAAATAAGAGTATTTTGAAAAGCAGCTCTGAGCCAGGACTTCAGAAAATCACTTTTTAATCAGCAAGGCCAAATTATGTCTGGAAGCACATTTGTACATTTTGGTAGAAACTGTATATTTGGAGTTAAGATTTTGACCTGCTTATTTACAGCAACAGTACACAGGTAATCTGCTTTTTTATTCTAAGAGGCCACAAATTTTGGTTTAAATTTTTCGGTTGAGTATAGAGGAGGCTTTTCATGCTGCTGGAGAGGAAAAAATTTGGCCCTGATTATTCATTATGTGAAATCATAAGTCTTTCCAAATCTTCAAAAGCTGGATAATGTCTCAATATAAATGTCCACATGCTGCGAATGGAACCTAAAGCCTTGTTGCTGTGAACACCTTTTTGATGAAATAATACAGGTGAAAATGCCAATTTCAAGGGGGTGAATTCTGTGCAACAATCTGCAGTTCATGCCTGCACTTTTTTTTTTTTACAACTCTGAAGCAAACCAGAGACTTTGTAAAGTATAAAGGAGAAATGTTCTACTCTGTTTCTAAATAGTCATTTCTATAATGCTCAGTTGACAGCCCATAGAAATATAATACTATAAAACTGAGGTGACAGATATGTATGAATGCCACTAAATACAATTTCATAATGAAAATTTTGTCTTATGAAGGTGAAACTTTTAGATCATATTAGAATTCTAAATTTTTTATTCATAGCAATCAAATGACCTCTCCATATTGCCACATAAAGTATAGATTTAAAGTTAAATGATCCAGTCAGTCATTTAGCATTTTCTTAGGCCATCTTTTGGCAGTAGATAGAATTGTTTACATATGGTTCTGTTGTTTCTATGTTTGTATTACTTACATTTTAAGAACTGAAGAAAGAATGACACTTAAAAAAAATGTTTTTAATGGCCTTTGTTTATTTTTAGTACGTAGTGTTCCAGGCTCTTGCTCTAATGATTTTTTTCACACTGCATTGATAATTAAATTCATTCATTTTCCTGGCTGCACAATTCTTTTTAAATAAAAAGTTATGGGTAATAATACCTATTATGTTAAAAGTACAGAGGAGAAAAGGGCAGATCCACAGCTTTTAGTTCAAGGAGAGCAAGTGCAAGTTTAAATAAAATCAGAAATCTCACCTCCTTTCTCTACATTGCAGGAATGGGGGATCTCAAAGAATTGTGTTGTCTTTTTCATGCAATAGTGTGTGCTGTGTTTTTCCCAGTAAAACAGGAGGTGTGGGTATGTGGTTCTGTGATCCACTGCAGGATATTTATAGTAATTTTAGAAATAGTGCTAAGTGTTGGTCCTCTTGGATGACTGGAAACTGTTTGTGTGTTGCTACCCCCTCACATCCACATGGTAGCAATAATCTTCACACCTCTTCCACTCCCCCTGCCAGAGTGATTTCATGTCAATACATTGGGGAAAATATTGTGAACATGTGAAACGCTGGTAACAGAAGATGCATATAATAAAAAAATTCTGATCTTTATTGGCTTATAAATCCTCTGCAATTTTTATCTGTTTAATGAGATTTCAGACTCTGCAATTTTTAATTTGTGCAAAAGGAGTTTACTACTTAATTACTAATAGAGAAGACATTCTTAGCCTCATATTTATTTTTTGTCATGTTTACAGAACTCAAGAAGAAAAAACATTATGTCCATTTGGTCAAACACATACTTTAATTGTATTTTGAAAAAAATCAGTGCAAATGAGTTAAGAATTAAAAAAAATAAAATACATAATAATCTTGTTTTATGAAATTTACTTTAAGCTGGAATATTGCCAGTTTTCAAAAACAAGTCACAAAAAGTAATTTTGAAATTATGTTAAAATAGGCAGAGGATCTCTTCCTGTGAAATAACTTTTTAAAATTTTTAAGCCCTCCTCTTGTCCTTTCTGTCTCTTTAACTTTTGCATTTTATTTGTATTTCTTTTCTTGATTAATCTTCAGTATAAGTCAGTTATATTCTAAGGTTAATAGGGCTGGTAGAGCCATTGGAGTGGAGTCCTGGGGAGGCCCTTGGTGGAGTGTCAACATTAAAGCCCCCTTTAGAGGTTTTCCTTTCTACCTACTTTCTTGCAGGTGTATCAAATGTATGAATGAATGCATAGCCACAAGTGCTCATCCCACTTTCCTCTCCTCTTGAAGGGCTGCTGATACAATTGTCTCCCAGTATTGTGTTCCATGAGATTTAGATGTTGACTATTGATGATGAAAATATGCTTTGGCTGAAGTCTGCTACCCAGCCTTATCTAATTTCATTTCATAGGAGTATAATGTTCCAGTTAGAGAGAAAATATTTAAATTTTGTATTATTTCAGGAGTTGAAAATGTTTTGTTCCCGTCATTTTATTACTTAAAATATCTTTGCTGCCTGCATTACCTTTAGTAATTCTCACCAAACGTCTTGTAACTTTTCATACATACCTGTAATTAATGTGGATGGTTCTGCCTTGCATATCCTCAATTCACAAACTTATTAAGAACAAATGAGTGACTTACAGGAGATCTGAGCAATAATCACTGATCCCAAGTTGAGCACCACAAGACCTGTACCAGTGTCATGTGCCAACACTCATGTATTTGAAAAGGCAAAGACTAAGATGCCAGCTGAGACACTTGTCCTGTACTAGGGAACAGGATGTTCTCCCCACTGTCTAATGTCCGTCACAGAGGGAGTCATGAGGGAGCCCAGATGATCTTTTTAACTCACCTGCTTATATGTGCTGGTATTGTGATCTCCTGTCTCAATTATTTCTGCTAGACATGCCTGAGTGTTCTTTCAGAATTAAAGACAAGGGTGTTACACTGAGCTCCTGCTCGTGTCTTGGTGTAGATAATGAACTCCCAGATGCTGAATCTTTGAGTTTGTCAGAAGTTGTTAGTCAAATCCTGCAGGAGTACTGAAAGCATTCCTCATGGAAGTCTGGAATCAAAGTAGGTTTGAATCAGCATCATCAAGTTGGATGCATGCCTCCTGTTTGGGTCGACTTCTAATGAAAAGCTTATGAATTAAAGAGTCAGCCAGAAAAGGAAAGAGTAGGTAAGAGGAACCAGGCTCAGGAACACCGAAAGTATCAAATCCAGTAAATTTTAAGCTAACTTTTAATAAATATGTTATGGGGGACCTCAGATTACTAGGTAATGTGATATTGAACATTTCTATTAATAGTGAGAAAACAGGCTTTTCTGAATGACACTATGCAAATGAGTGAACTGAAGTGAATGTCGGCTTGAAATCCTATGAGAATGTGACTTCTTGGATAATTCTAACAGGGATTGACCTCTTTATCACAGAAGAGTGACAACCTTATAACAATTCCATGCAGACTTGAGGTTTGGCAGAAATCTCCAAATTAATTGTTTCATTTTGTAACTGCACATTGTCCTTCAAAGGGTGAGAAACCTGAAAATTGCAGGTACAGTAATTTCACGACTATAAGGCGCACCCTTTTGCCTAAAATTTTGATCAAAAACCTGGAAGTGTGCCTTATAATCCAGTGTGCCTTATATATGGACACAGTTTGGAAATTTGCCAGCCCGGAAGTGCGAGCTGAGCCGCATGCCACGAGACCCACGCCAGCTAGGGCGGGCAGGAGTGCTGGGGCCTGCGGCACGGGGAGAGAGCGCCTGGGATTGTGTTTAAAGACTTTGACAATCCGTGAAAAATGTTTGCAAATTGAGCACCTGCCAGTAAAACCCGCGATGGCGTGATTATGTTAGTAATTCATTACTTTTTTGCACACGCTGCAAAAAAAAAAAAAGTGCGCCTTTTAGTCCGGTGCGCCTTATATATGGACAAAGTTCAGAAATTTGTCGCCAACCTGGAGAGTGCACCTAACTGGACCATGTGTGTATGTATGGGCTTGTTTCAAACTGTAGTTTACTGCTTTTTAAAGAATTACTAATTCTTTTGAAACAGTCTTCAAATGCCCATGCCAAATGTCTTGATTCTAGTGAAGATATGGGGAGCTGTGGGTTCCCTTCTGCACACCCTTTCCTACAAGTAATTGTCATTTTCAGTCTGTAGAGCTTGTTTGATCTAAAATTGTGACATCGGATTGTGGAAGATGCTGAAGTTTTAGGGAGGTGGGATGGGACTGTGGCATTTAAAAGTGAAGTGTTGCTGCTTTCTCTACAAAGTGAGAGCCAAAGATCTGCCCCCTGTGCATGTGTGGGAGAGAGGTGATATTACAGTACTAGAAGGTGACTCCTATTGTCTGGAATTTTCCTGACAGAAAGAATTTTGGGTATACTAATTTTCTTCCCCCTTTACACAGTTGAATATGTTTTTGGAATATGACATTGACTCCTATTGAGGGGAAAGGCTCAGGGGCCTCTGACCTCTTTTGGGTCCTGCCTGAGCCTTTGGCATCCTTACAGGGGCAGTCCTGGGCCCTGAGCTTTCCTCAGCCTGCAGGAGCTGCCCTGCCTTACAGGGGATTTTTACTTAAAAACACTAAGTTCCTTTGACACAAGGACATCTCTTCCCATTTTGCAAAGTCTGTAAAATCTGAAGTAATAGGACCTTATATCACACGATGCAAATATTCTTAAAAAAAAAAAACAACCCTCTGTAAGTTTGCTTTGCAGAAATGTACCAAGTCTTCTTAAAGAAAAAGGGAACATACTTAAGAATCCTTTGTGAATTTAACAAACTCTTATTTTTCAGGCTGAAACATAACAATATATTACAATACATTTGTGAAAACCCAATTTTGCTATTCAGCGTTGTGTTTATCCTAATAACTAGTTATTGCACTGGCTTCCTCAACAAAGAGAAATAAAAAACTGGAAGAAATTATCCAGTTGGTGGTAAAATCACAGTGTAGGCATACTTACAAGAGCAGAATTACTACAAGTCTTGTTTCTTTGATGAGGGAGTTTTGTAAATTAGCTCATTTTTGTATTCTTGCAACAGACACATGCAGAGAACTCTACCCTGCATCCTTCCTGCATTAATAAATAATCATTCTGCATGTTTTTGGCTCTAATCATTTATGCAGACAAAGGCAACTTTAGTAAGAAAAATGTTCCCGTGGAAGGTATTTGTGTAACTGTGACTGCAGGTTAGAGATCTGTATTCTGTACCAAGTGCTGTCTTCCTAACATTTCTGGTGCTTGATCTGTGCTCCAGTGACTTGGTGTTTCAGGGCACCTCTCGCTTCACAGTTTCTCAACTTTTCTTTTTGAGCAATGAATGTCAGTAAAAAGAGCAAAACCAGCCCCCAGCAAATTACCCACCTTAAATCCAGTCTATGACAGCATTGTTTTCTAATATCTGGATTATTTTTGCAAATGTTAAAATAAATAATATGTCGATTTGCTTTATGTTAGTGTAATACAGTGTTTTCAACAAGAGTGTATCAAATTCCTCGCATTTGAAGTATCTTGTTAATAGGCTGTTAAAGTGATTGTTTCATCAAAATATATGACCAGTTAACAGTTCATGATTAGCATCCCATGTTTTATACTCAAAGTTTATACCCATATATATTTTTAAATGCTGTGTTATTGCTTATTTCAGCCTTGGAAATACTGCAAGTATGATTAGCAGACAGATAAATATTTTTTGTCTAAGAAGCAACTGATTTTAGGCAATATGAAAAAGTCTTATATCTTTAAAATTCTAATGAATATGTACAATTGTTAGCTGAATTTCTCCTATGAATATATTTCACTTCCATGCATGCTGTTCCAAAAATACAACTTCAGCTGTTTCAGAATGCTTTAGAAATAAATTCCCTTCCCCAATTTTGCATGATTTTTATAAAATTAGGTCAAAGGAATTTTCAATTGAAAACAGTACTTTGTCATATTATCTACAACACATGTCTAGCAAATTTATAAATCCAGTGCTCATTCAAGTAAAGTTCCAAATCATAATGAATGGTTTAGAAAGCATTATCATCAATTTCCTACAGGTGCAGCTGTGGAAATCAGTGACTTCAATCAAAAGCCTCTGTCAAGTTTCACTGCACTGTCATTTTTTACATTCAGGTTTTGCTGAAATTAAAAAAAAGACAGGTCTGTAAATGTCTTTACATCCCTTTTACCTTTGGGTGGTGCTTTTGAGCAGTGCTGTGTGGTTGTTTCTGTTCAAAGAATTTAACAGCACTCATATTTTTGCACTTTATACTAACACTATTTTTTTGTGGTATTATGGAGTTAAAATTGCACTGTGTGTTTTAACACACATTACAACAACTTCTCAAGGCAAAAAAGTAAATTCATGCAGATGAGTTATGGAAAGTGAAAAGAATTGTGCTGCTTCGTTTATTGCGGGGATAGTTATTGGGAGCAAGCATTTTCCTTCTGTGGACCCTGTATTTACTGTATTTCTTGTGAGTGTCCAAGGTGATAAGTTATATTTTGAATACAAATCTTTAGAGGGTTTATATAAAAGGCCATGAAGAAAGAATGCGTGGTCTGTGTAGCTTGCTTTAAATAATTTTTTTCACTTGTGTCTTTGAAATATCGTTGATACAGCTTGTTCTGTTGCTTTGATACTATGTGAAAATTAGAATAAAGGAGAAACTTCATATTGCTGAGTTAGTGGGACATTTTCTAGTTTATAGTACTTCATACGCCACTGACTTTCTGCAGCCTTCCTTTATAAAACACTGCAATTAAAATCCAGTAGCATTCAAAAAAAATGTAATGCTGATCCTTTTGAAGAATTCCCAGGGTAAAGAACAGTGAAGTTTACACCAAGCTGACCCATTGTCCCTTGTGACACCAAGAGCCCAGGGCTTTTCCTGCCTTCAGGCATGCAAGGAAACAATCTGCACTTCCCACCAGACTGACAACTCTATCTCTGGGATGGGAGAAATCACTTGTTGCCAGCAAAATCTTTTTGAAAAGCTGTATGAACTTAAATCCTGACGGTTCCCGCTCTTTCCCCATGGATAGATTGTTTGGGCTTTGTTGAATTTGAGGGATTGTCACTAGGCTGTGAAAATAAATCTTTATTTTGCTAATGCTTTCTGACTTACTTGCTATTTTGTTTTTCAAAGTGCTTGTGTAGTTTCTGTGTTCAAGCAGTGATCATGTCCCTTTTGACATGAATTTGAAAAGTTTTAGCCTGTGAACATTCAAACTGTTACAGATGGAAGAGTTGCAAACTTTTTCTGTTTTAGGCTTCATTGTAAAGGCTATAAATTGTAAATTAGTGATTTAAAAAACGAAACTTTTATGTATATAAAACTATGATAAAATTACAATTTTTATTATTTGGTGATGCCACCTTTTCAGTATTAGAGCAGGATTCCTTTCTGTATAAAGCTAAGGGCCACCTGTCTATCTCTCTATTTTTCACACCTTCTGGCTGCTAGAGCAGCCAGGCTCTGTGATTTCACCTCGACTTTTAAACTGTCTGGGCCACTGGAAAATTCCTTAATGAAAGGAAAGCCTTTACAAGGTAAAACCATTGAGTTTATACATGATTAACTTTTAGAATATTTGGTTTCTGCTGTGTTGTTGTGCAGTTAGGCAGTGCTGGCAGCTGCACTCTACGCTGCGCTGGTTAATGCGTGCAAGGGTTTGCAGCATGGGCTCCTTTTTGCATTTCCACTTCTCTAACATCAGGCCTCTTCTGCAGCACAACAGTTCTTTGTTTTGTGGCCTTTGCTGAATCCAGTTTCAAGTTAAATGATCTTGCCGGTTTGTCTTGCATCATTCAGTAACAAACCTTTGAAATCTCTCTTCACTGCTTTGGTTTACTTTGTAACTGTGTTCAAGTTTAATCTGAAAATAATGTCTGATTTCCTTCATCCTCCCTAATGAGTTATGAGTCTTCTCTGTCGTTTTTTTTTTTACAGTCAAAATATAAAGCATCTGTGTGCTGTAATTCTCTTAATACTTAAATAAATGATGTTTAAGAATATTAAGAAGTACTTGGAAGAAAAATTTAGTGTTCATAAATCAATTAAACTAAAGCATACAAAATAATTAGTAGTATACAGGGCCAGTCATTTCAAGCATTTCTTTTTTCTTGAATATATGTTGATAATTCAGTGTATCTCTCTTTTTTCCTGTGCTGCATAGAGGTATGCTAAATTGATGCTCAGTTAAAAGATGAGAAAGAGATGTAATACTTTAAACCATTAAAAAAAAAAGGCATTTGTAATGTAATTTCTCAAAAAAAGTAACCCAAAAATAACGAATTTCTAAACATAAGCATTCAAAGCAGTTTATTTAATAGTTAATAGTTTTTTGGTTTTTTTTTTTTTTTTTTGGGATTGGGAAAAGCCCCACTCCCTCTTTGACAGTGCAGCAGCACCCAGGTATGCTGGGATATTAGCAAAAGTGTTGACCAGGCAGAATGTGACGAGACAAATGTCTTCTCATTGTGTGAAGCATGAAGGCCATGATAGATGATTTCAAACAACAAAGCGCAGCCACTGAGACAAAATTAGTGTTGTTTTAATTACCAGTGTCTGTAATGTTATCTATCCATAACTGTCTTGAAATAGACTGTCAACAGAAAGAATAGAAAGAGACTTAATACTTCCATGTAGTGATGCTTATGTTTCTTAAGTTTCAATTGTGTGTCTTTATAAAAAACATTGAAAGCTTTCTTTGGAACATTTACATAGAGCTTAAAAAATTAAAAAGTTCTGTACTTTAAGAAAAGTGTCATTTTATCTTTCTAAGAAAATAAGTAAGCAGCTCCTGTGAAATGCTATTTGGATAGAAATGGTAAGGGATAGAAAAGGGTAAGGGATAGAAAATGGAACTTGGCCTGAAATTTATCAACCAAAGTTTACACTCAGTGAGCTGTGTTTTTTGTCAGTCACAAATAGCTTTATGACATTAGTAGTAAAGAAGATTCTTTATTCCTGAAATATCCTTGAGTGGAGATGGGGTGTTCTTCAGATATTAGTAAGTGTATATATTGTGAAGATGAAGCATTTCTTACTTTCTGGGCTTGCAGGAGATGAAAGATAGGCCAGCTTTTGAAAACGGTCTACATGGCACCTGCTACAAATGAGCAGGGAAAGCAATCGAGCTAATAGATTACAGTAATTATCCAATCTTTGGCTAGTTTGTATTGGCAAACTATAAATACAGTACACATTAGAACAAGGTGCTTACAGAATGTACATGAAAGGTCAATGTAATTTGCAAGTCGCTAGTCATTAGAATATGCTAAAAACCATTGCTTCAGGGCTCAGATTTTAATGATGAATACATTGATTATTAAGTAGCAGAGGAAAAATGTAGCAGAGCTACTGTATTGTAATGATAGGTCGCTTTATTTTGGGAAGGAAATCAACTAAGCTTCAGAATGCATGCATTGAGAAATATAATTGCAGTGAGGAAAATTCCTCAGAGGAGCTTGGCACATATTAAAAGCAAAAACTTGAGACATGTTTGTGATAAGATTACTAATAAATCTCTGGTAAGTCTTAGACTCCTGACAATAACACAGCAACAGAGCACTTCATCTTCTCCATGCTTTAGAATTTAAGATCGGTCACAAACAATCTAAATTACGACTGATACTAGGCAGATGCAGTGCTACGCTGTGTTGCTCATCATAAATCTCCTGTTCCTTATATGCAAATTAAACTCCATTTTAAAAGATAATTTTTCACATAGTGATCTCCTTTATTTGTGAAATACCAGTGATTCTTAATGTTAGGAGAGCCATCTCAGGAGTACTGTGTAACATTTGCTTAGGGGAAAGAGAAAAAGGAGGGAAGTTTGTTTGGAATAGTTTGGACATCAGTGCATGGGATGTTTCAAATAACTTATTAAATTAGACACAGCACTAACACTGTTTGTAGGTTAGCTTCGGCCTTGTTTTCTTCAGCAGCTGCCTGAGTAACTTATCTTTGACTTTAAAATTCTGTCTTGTTTATATCATATCTTCAAGGTTCTTTAACTCTTACAACAGTAAAACAGAACGTAACCAAGCTGTGTAGACAAAAATATTTGTCTTCATCAGCAGACAATAGCCCTCTTCAGCTCTTCATTTATACCAGCAAGCATCTCCTTTCCATATTTTGAAAATAGTTATATGTGTATTGCTGGTTTTCTCTGTCTTATGTGGATGCAGAGTTGTGGTAATGGGATATAGAGAATGTAGATTTAATTAATTGCTACACAGCTGTTACCAAAACAGGCCATGTCTTACAGGAGTGAGATATGAAATGCAAGAAATTTTGCATATGGGGGAAAGGATGCTAAAAAATGTATGCATTTCCTTTTAAAATTATTTATAATCTACTTTCATGAAAAGACTTTGAATTCTTCTGGGAATCATAACTTGTGTTCTGTAAGGGAAAAGAAATGTATAATAGCAAAGTATAGTACGTATCAAAACTCTTCTCTCACTTGGCATGTTTGATAAGTCTTAAAAATAACTCATTCTAAATTGAATCAAGCTATATGTTGTACAATCTGAGGCACGAGGAGAGAATGGATAGGATTGAGGAGCACTTAGCAGAACATTAATCAGATAGGCCACATTCTCCTTGGTATAACTAATTCTTGCTCCTTTGACATCACTGGTCTGCATCACTTAAAATTCTGATCTGGCTAAGATGGTTTGGTCTGTGAGCAATAGTTGATGTTGGTGTAAACACACTGAGTACTTTGTATTTCTTAGGAATTGGAGTAAATCCTGTCTCTTAGCCATGTTTTTAGAACTCGACATGTGATAGCTGCAGGAAAGGAAACTTTTCAGAGTAAAAAAAGTGAAAGTCTGTTGAAAAACAAACAAACCAACCCCTACTGTTGAAATGAATTAGAATTATTCTTAAGTAAACAATGTTAGGTCAGTAACCCAGTGCAAGTCTTTTTGTTTTCAGATTGTCGTGTATCCATAGATGTTTCTCACAGTGTGATGTCCTTGATGGCACTTCCAGTTTTTCCCTTTTTGAAACTTGTTTGCAAATCCCTACTTCTGAAATAGCAAACTGCTGTAAAAACATTAGATTATGCATACTTAAGAGTGTTTTTGGAAGCAAATACAGGCTGTTGGTCTCCCTGAATGATTTTGTTGTTGACTGTCTGGCTGAGGTGGGTATGTGATTACAGTCACAGTAAATTTCATATTCAGAAGCAAATGAGCACTGGTTTTAGTTCCCTTGTTCCTTATTTGCCCTATTGAAACAGATACTCCTGTACCTAGTGCTCTGTAGTACAATGATGTGAATTCATCAGAACATGCATTAAGGGGCAACATCACACGAGGGTAATGATATAAATATATTTTACAATTCTTAGCTTCCTATCATAAGAATAGTTCATGAGTGAATGTAAATTTACAGTAGGTGCTTATCAAATGTGAAAATGCTTGCAAATCAGAAACAAACTTTGGGACTATAAACATATTTCAATGATAGTTCATGCAAAGAATATGTTAAGAAATAATGTTCTCTTAGTTTCTACATGAAGCAGGTTGACACATTATTGTATATGGAGAATGGTAACGCGTCTGTCTCAGAACACTACACACAAGCCTTAACACTTTAATCAGAAGGCTTATTATTAGAGAACACATAATGACATAAAATATTATTATTGATAAAGCAAGAAAAGAGCATTATCAAGTGTAAAGAGATAATGAAGAGAAAGTGCAGTTAAATCAGTTGCTTTTACTTCTGTCTTCCATACAGAATTGACATATCAGTCTTCTGTGTTTCTTAAAATGCTTAATAGAAATATTGAATCATGCTAGTTTCTTGCACAAAAAAAGTTATCTGATTTTTGAAAGTAAGTTTTGAATACCACTGTGACCAAGCGTTTTTTAAAATACTCCATAAAAATATTGAAATATGCTAATATCTTGCATAAAAGAAAGTTATCTGACTTCTGAAAGTAAGTTCTGAATACACTGTGACTTGTATGTGTGTCCCATGTACATGTGACTTGGAATATTTCACTCCACTGAAGTAGAACCCTATAAAATCTTTTGGGTTTGACTGTAAGATGCACTTGTACAGACAGTAATTGGCCTGTTACAGAGATATTAATTAACATGTTAGAAATGTTTTCTTTATTAATGAGAAATTCACACATACTATTTAAATTAATTTGTATAGTTTAAAATTAATTTATTGTGGCCTTCGATGACCTCAAATCTACTAAGACAAAGCTGGAGTATTGTACTAACTGTTAAACCATTCATTAAACATTTTATGCAAATAGTGTTTGTTTATAAACAAATTAACTGCAAGGATTTTCAAAACAGGTGCTGTGTTGTGAATGCGTACTAAATGATGTGGTACTGAAAGAATTAATTAGACCTTCAGATGTAATTAGTTGCAATAATTTGCGTGATTAGCGGCTTGGTTAAGAAGTAAGACACACACATTGTAATGCATGGAAGAGTCACTGCAGTAGCTTTGTCTTTCATACGGTGAAGATGAGATTTCCTCATGTTTAGGAAATTTTTCAAAAAATTGCTGACATAGCTGGAGTTAATTGCCAAGTATCCTGTAGGGGGTAACGTGGTTTTTTTTTCCCCTTGGCTTGTTGCAATGCATATGCATTGGAAGCAATACCATTTGTTTGTACCTCAATGAATTTTTAAAACAGAAGGCTGTTAACCCTAGATCTTTGAGTCTCCAGAGGAAGAACTGATACTTAACATGTTCAGGGTTAAAATATAGACTATGTAAGCCATATGAAACAGGTCCAGTGTTTCAAGATCAGTTCTAAATATTCATGTAATTTTCCCCTCTTGCAACCACAGTTCTGATATTTCTTCTTGTGTATCCAACAATGCAGTCAACCATTGGAGGTGCATGCAGAATGCCTTGGAAAGTGGCATTAGTCAAAGACAGTTGTAAAGAAAGTCATGATTACTGATATTTAATTTATGATGATCACATTCCTAGTTATAATAAATGTATGGTACCTTTCTGACATGTAAGAAAGCTTTTTCCTCTTTCTAAAGTCTTCATGCCCAGTGACAATGTTAGAGAGTGGGTTTGAAATGAAGTAATATGAGGACTTGATCTTTGTTTTACCTGCTTGCAAAAGGTGGATTGACAGTAGACTTACTTTAGTGGTCACTCATGGAAGTTGCTGTTGCTTTGTTGTTTGAAAAGAAAAGGCTGAAGATTTTGTGCCTTGAGGATTCAAGAATGCACAAATATTAAAGTAATGCACACTTTGACAAAATCTGTTCTCTGGCCTCTTAATAGTTAAACACACTTGGAGGGCCTGCCTGTGTATTTTGAAAGAACTGGTGTGTTCTCTGTGAATCATATTGTCAGAAAAAGCAAAGGTTTCTAGAAAGACGTTAAGGCAGAGCACAGAAGGAAAAGAAAAAAGGGAAGTTTATTAAATAATTTATAAAGTAAATAAGTGAAATTAGCAGTGTAGAAAATATGAGGTGATGAGAGGCTTCGCAGAATAACAGACTTGCTTGGATGAGTGTCAGAAGCAATCCATAGAGGTGATGTTGAATGATCCAAGGAATTTGAATTTAAGCTTTTTTAATACAGAATTTTATTTGATCAGATTAAGCGATGGCAGTTTGTGAGATGAGATGTGGGGGAACTTTTTCAACTCGGACAGAAGTGGTTGCATTACACCTTGTTTGTTTTATGAATTAATGTAAAGATCCTGAGTCGTGAGGTGGAGGAGACCTTGTTTAGAAGCTCAGCCTTGCTGCAGTTACCAAATTGTTTATGTTCTTTTAGGTTCTTGCCATATGATTTCCGGGAAATTTTATGTAGCTACAAATCTGACATAAGGAGCAAGACCCAGCAGGAGATCTCTGGTTAAATAATGACCACAATGATAGTGCATTTGGATTAGTGACTGCAAAGTATTAGTGGTCACATATCTAAGAGAAAGCAAAACTTGTGCTTTTTATTGCAAACTCAGTGTGGAACACTGTTTATCTTAGCACTGAGGCAGAACATAAGTGTAGTACTTCTTTCTACTTCTTTTCTCCAACAAAATAGCTATTTACACTTTTAATTTATACTCTTCTTTCTTTTAAAAGCATGGAAGGGAAATTGAATAAAATAAATATGAAAAATGACAAAAGAACAAAAAGCATCATTAACTGCTGCACAGCTGCTATGTGTCTGCTGTCACGGGGATTACCCTTAATTACTATGGATGAAGTTTGCTATCATTGGTTCTTTGGATGCCTCACAACTGGTTTGTTTTTAAAGGAGTTCCTTCTATGTATGTGTTAATAGAATATGCAGCTGTTAAAGTCTCAAGGAAAGAAATCACTGTCTTAGATTTGAAGAGCCCTGAAAATCATTTGACAGAGCTAACATAGGGATCCACTTGAATTAATTTATTTTTTTCCCTTCTTGCAGTCTGTTTAATTCAGTTCTTTTAAGTGTGATGTTTGCAAAGTAGTCTTTTAAATGGGCTCTTCTCTATTGTGTTTGAATTTGAACAAAATTAACATTTGTATGTCATCAGTAGCTGCAATGCATAGCTCAGGGCAATGAAGGATAGAAAGTCAAAGAATATGGGAAATTTGATTAAAATGAATGAGCAGTAGAAGTTCTTAAGGGTGGACATAGTTCACTTGTTGATTTATTTGTATTGTTTCTTGAGGCAACAGAAGCTAATTCCATGGGATGCTTAGAAAATAGCTTTTAAGTATGAAAATAAAAAGGTGTTTCAGTCAATAAAATTAGGTTTCAGACCATGCAATCTGGAGATTTCGCTACTTATGTATCTAAATCCTAGTCCTGCTTTGTAAATGGGGCATAATGCTGAGCAGGGAAATGTTCTGTGAGAGAATCTTTCTCCTAAGAGTTTTACCTGTAGCTGTTCTGATTTGGGTTCTGCTGGATATTTATAGTTTTCGTCACTAGGACATGGATTTTTTGTGCACAATTATATAGATTGCAAGACATGCCCCCCGCCAATCTTGCATTTTGAGGCCTGGCTTTCCCTTTTGTCTTCCTATTCTGAACAGTCCCCATAGCAACTTTTATACTTTTGACTCTCCTTGAGAGTCAAAAACTTTCTTGTCAACATTTTCTTTCCTTGGTATATCAGAGCTGGAAATCTGAAATGCTTTTCCTGCTAGTTTAATGCAGAAGTGCAGTTTTTGCAAGAGAATTTTAAATGAAAAATCATTTAAAGTGAAAATCTGAGGCAGAGGACCCATATTTCTGGTGCTAGTGAAAATCCAGTTCCATGGCTTATTCTAATGAAAGATTCCTAAGTAATTTGCCTACCATAATAATTTTTGAATCTAAAAAAGAGTAGTTAGCTGTTTTTTAGCACCTCTACAAAATGGCTTTTTTTCCCTCTAAAGGAACAGAACAAGGAAACAATTGGAAACATTATATATTTATCAGTGGGTATTTATTTCTGTTATGGATATTATTTCTTAGTCCCTTGTTGTATTCTAAAAATAGAGGACATAGAGAATGCAGGTGCTTAATGGACCTGGAAAATGTTTTTATAGATTCAGCTCTCCCAGATACCCTCCCCAACCCCATGAAATAAGCAGCCCTAAGAATCCTAATGGATGTGGTTGTTTGCCAAAGTTATTTGGGGAAATTTGAGAATTCTACTGTTTGTGGAGGAGCCAAAGTTATAACACTGCCCAGATGAGCCTTTCCCATTTCCATTTACTATTTAATGCCAAATAAAGAAAGGCTTAAAATGAAGAAAAATTGATGCTAAACAAATAAAATTATTTTAAAAATATCTCCTCAAAGCCATACATGATATCTAATGCCAAAAATATACAAATTAGCTGTTTGAGTTTTTACAGGAAGGATGATGATGAGTGTTGGATCTTACACTTCAAAGACAAGTTCAGCCTTGGAGTTGGGAAATGACTTCCTTATGCTGGTCTTAGGTTTTTGTGTTTCTGTAACATAGAGAGCTTCTTCCACTGAAGGCTTCTCTCCCATCATGGTGAATTTGTACTGATCAGCCCCACTGCGTTTGTGAAAGGCAAAGAAATGTTACTCCAAGGAAATGTGTGAAATGCCCATTTATAAAGGGGGGAAGCTGAATCAGAAAGCTGAACTGTCTGGAGTAATTTCTTGCATTCAAACTGAGAGGGTTGTACCACTGTCCTACATACAGCAGGTAGAAATTTCATGTAGTCCAAACTGCTTTGCATTCATGCACTTGTTCAAAATGAGATAATTTCATAACCTGAAATATATGTGGTTCTCTCTGAATGTTTCTTCTGCATTTTTTTTTTTCCTTTCTAAAGATCTAGGAGGACCCCACATACTCCAATTCTCATTATAGGCTGTCTAGGTCTTTTTTTTTTTCATTTGTAAATTTGGGTTTCAGAAGCTTACTTCCGAAGTCTAGACTGCTAAAATAGACTATTAGACTATTAATGTGTGTAAAAGTTCTCCATTATCAAGGAATTAAATTTTTCAAACTTAAGGTGTTTTTTCTTAAATCAGGTTGGTGACATTTCAGCTCTTTGAAAATCCATAACCATTTTCCAGGTACACTTTTGTTTGGCTGAACTCCTTTAAAAGTGATCACTCTAAGAAGAACCCTTACAACCTGGGCTTATTTTCGTATCCCCAAATTTTTTCCATGAAAAGAGAAAATGACAAAAGCATGTCTCTTCCACAGGGAAACAATATCTCCAGTATAGTTTATATTTTGCATTTGTTCATTTTTGATTATGTCAAAATACCATAACACACAGAGAAGGGAATTCAGTATTTCACTGGCAGACATGAATGTAATACTATCAGACCAATGTAGCATTTACCTCTCCTATTCAGATATTAATGTATAGAAAGTGATGGCCTTTGTGTGTTAGGCAGTTAGGGAAGTGAGATGATTCACAATCTAATTTTATGAGTTACAAATTTGTAATTCTGGTTACAGCTAAATTGTTTTGTAGTGAATTTTTCATTTAAAATACTTAGCCTTGAGATGAAACTACTGTACAAATCACTTTGTGATATCGCTGTTCTTCACAAGCCTGTACATGTGACAATTGTTGAAATCACTGTCTTGTTCCCGTGAATTGTAATTTTATTGTGCATTTGTCACTTTATTGGGATTTTCCATAATGTAGGACTTTATGCTCAGAAATCATCTGTAAACAATCCTGTAATTTTTAAACATACAAAGAAAGCTGCAGTGATATTTTTGCAATGTTCCTATACACCTAACTCTACATGGTGAGCCTCAGCCTATCGTTCCTTTCCTTTTTCTAGGTGCCTGGGACTGCTGAAAACATCAACTTCACCAAGAGCATGTGTCAGACAACTGGCAGCAAACTACCAGCAGGTCACTGGTATTTTAAATTTTATTCTGCTTTTACTGAGATTCAGAATTGAAAAATCTTTGGGTGCAGGGGCTGCTCAGTGTGTATTGTCCCTATTTGCTGTACAGCTGACGTAGCAAGAAGTTTTAGGGAAATATGGCAGGGTTAATCAAGGTGCAATCACCAGCTGAACAAGCTGGTTTTAGTTGGGCTAAGTCAGGTTAAGTTTTAGATGGATTCTGTGGAATTAAAGTCTTGACATTCCTGTGAAGGCAAAGCTTCCCTGCCAGCTGGAGTCTGGGCAGGGAAGCCAAGCAGAGGATCCTTTTGTGCCTTTGTCCTTTTTATAATTTCCTCAAATACCTGCAACAAATTGAAATGCTGCAGCTTTTTGCAGTAGCTGGGGTTTTGCAGCCACTGAAGAGTTCATTTCAAACAAGACGTGCTTCTATTTTTCAGTTTAGAAATATGGAAGATGAGAAGAACTGAGGTCAGCTCATCTTGTGTTAATATGAGTGGAACTCCCAGCTTACTAGGAATAATGGAAAAATTGAGGTATTGTCAATTTTTGAAGTCAAGAATAGGGCTAGTTACTCATGAATAGAGCATTACACATATATACATACACTGACTTCCTGTTCTTGGCTGAATAAACACACAGAAAAATATTTGGAGTGTTTCACAACTATTTTTACAATAGGCACATTTTTTACAAATGTGAAATTGCTTAGTTTACTTTCATTCTTTTTCTTTAACTCCCAAATGGAAACAATTTCACAATTTCATTTAAAATTAAACTACATTTCTTTTTTTGGTCAAAAAGCTACCTCCTTCACCCCTAGGCAAATCAAAACAATTTGTAAAGTACCTGTCCATTATTGCTAATGCTTTCCATCGAATGTGGCTTGTAAATATTAAGTGAAGATGTCTTTTTTAGTGACTGAACTGAACCCAGGGGTTCCTGTGAACTGCTGGTTCATGTTTCATGTGCATTGTGACTCTGCAGAAGTTTTCCAGAGTTCAGAGGCTTTGTGTTTTAAATTAATTTGTGGCAAATAAGACCATGTAAATGCAAACCTGTCTGTAGGAAACCATAATCCTGGTATAAAACAGAAGATAAAATGACTCTCGTGCAAAGGAAAAAAGAGAGAGAAGTATCATATTATTCAGGCAAAATAAAAGCACTGTAATTGGAATTCAGCCAATCTACAGTTGAATAGTATTTATTGTGAAAAATACATTGTCAACATCTGAATATTTATGATAGCAATACTAATGATTAAAAGAACCATGGAAATACTTAATGAGGCCAAGTCAGTGCAACCACAGTTTGTCTCACTGCAAGGTTGGCACTGTCAGCTGCAGCAGCAGCATTGTTTGTTAACATTCCGAGCTATTGGTTCAATGCAAACAAGGTAAAAGCAATCTCTGGATATTGAAAAAATAGTCTTGGAGCAAAATGAAGATGTTTCACATGGCCTCCATGCAAAGAGGTTCTTAATAGTTCAGACATAGTAAGAAAACCAAGACTGAAGTATTAGAGCTAAAGAGATTTTTCTTAATTGACATGGATGTTTCTGATTTGAATTTTGAGCTAATTTGCTACATCAAAGTATATTTGAAAGAACTATTGCTAGACAGAATAATTGCAGGCTTTTCCTACATGTGCCACATCAGACTTCCATTTCGTTCTAGTCTGTAAACTTCTTTATTGTCTTAAATGCAATACTATATTTTAAAAAATGAACATAAATTCAGGTTTGGCATGAGCCGTGGTTAGTCCCATTGACTTTGGTGAGATTACATGAGATTTCCATGGAGAGAACTGTGCCTGATATATTCATCACATCCTATTTCTCTGTTTAGGTTCTTTGGAGTGAAGCCACTCTCAAAGAATTGAGTCCCTTTGTTCTAATAGTATTGTGCTCAAAATTAAAGTGCATGTTCTCCTGACAGACATTTTACATGCAAATAGTTTTGTATTGCTATAAATACTTTGTATCTTAGAAATGCAGTGTTCTCTGTCATGGAGATCATAATTTTTGTGAGCTGAATTTGCTCCAGATGATAGAGAAATTATAGGCTACGATATGTGATCAAACAGCAATATGGAAATCTTAAATAGAATGCACCCTAAGGACAAAGGCTGGTTGAGACTATGGGGGATAGAATAAATGGGAGTTTTAGTAAAGCTATCTCTGATTCCAACAGATAAATTATGCTCTGCCTTTTTTGTATCTCTTTGGGACTGTACTACATAAATTATGACCAAGTATAATTTAGGCTTTCAGCCTATATTTCTGAACATCCATCTTGTACATTTTAAGTACAAAATTACCATTTTGCAGAAATATGAAATTGAGACAAGTTTTTTCATCTGTGCATTTAACTTCTGCATACTTGATAGCTTCCAAAGGGTTGGAGAAGACCTCATTGCTATCCAGAGGGTGATGTTGGCCAGATGACTGCATAACTGTGTTAAGATCTACATAACCGTGAAGTTTGGGGGACAGAAAAGTGTAGACTTGGTTATTATTTCAGATTAGATTTTTACTGCAGCTTTAAGTAATAAGTAACATGCTTTTCTGAATATAAAGTAATCCTTTGTAAATCCAAATTCTTTACTTGTTATCAATTGCATTTAAAAAGTTACATAAAAAAATGTCCTTTTGAAGTGCAGTTGCAGTTCCTTGACCTGAGCTTTGCACACCTGGAGACCAAGGAGTGCAGACCTTCAGGGCACTTGTGAGGTTACAGCTGGCACAGGAAGGTCAGTGTGTGTGTAGGAATAAAGCAATCCAACCTAAGAGCCCTACCCTTTATCACTCATTCCAGCACTAATTCTGTAGCTTGAATTTCTGTATAAAATCTGCTGGGAATTGTAGACTTGATTTCTCCCATTGCAGTGTGCAGTGTTGTAGCACTAACTGTAATTCTGAAAGGAATAGCTACATGGTGCATCCTGTGATGGTGTATGTGTGTCTTGGACAGGGATAGAGCATAGAAAAAGGAAGAAACTCCTCTTTTGAGGCAGGCCATCTTGCAAGAAATTAATATATTTGACAATGAAGAACAGTTTAAAACTGACCCAAGTTAACTTTAAACAACATGCTACTAGTTTGCAATGAAATATTTTTCATCCATGGAAATAGAGAACAGTCCTTTTAGATCTGATGCAACTTATTCTGTATTTAGTATAAGAAATATCCATCAGTTTTACTCATGCACACAAGGAATATATTTGTACTTTACAAAGGTTTGAAACCATAAGGCTAGGTAGGTATGTGTAGCAAGTTGACGTCATTTGACTGGGTTTTGAATATCTCTGATGATCATAGCTTTGGGAATTCCACATTAGCTTTCATGAGGTGGGAAAAATGAATAGAGAAAATGTCTATTGTAGAAGTGAAATGAATAATAGTGTCGTAGAAAAAAATTCTCCCCTTAAAACACAATAGGCAATTTTTTTCTTGGTTACAGATTTCCTATCCGATAACTTACTGCTGCTCATATGCACAGTATTGGGCCATTGCAATGTTTATCTTTTTCTGTAATTGATATTCCATTTAAATCCACTGGCATTCACTGGCCTGCTGCCTTTCCCTGCTTTCTTCAGTAAGTAGAGGCAAAACTGAAACTCAAGCAGTAATGCTAATTGCTAATAAAGATTTTAATGGCAATCACTTTAACTGATGGTAGAGATTAGTCTGCTATCACAGACACCATCAGAGGCAGCACCAATAGCTTGTCACCTTACCTTCTGTAAGAAAAAATAGGTGTTTCTGTTGTCTGTGTGAAATGGTGGAATATTTAAGTTTGAACAGTGTGAGAACGTTGTAGATTCAATCATAATTTTCACCTGTTTTTCAATAGAAAAAGTAAATTGCATAGGGGAATAACAGAAAGTAAGATTTCAATACTGCTGTCCTCCATTGTTTAACCTTTTTCAACACCTTCTAAAGTAGGAATGGAAGATAAAAATGGAGTTGTTTCCCTGGCTTCTTCATTGAAATTTTAAAAAATAGTCTTTATTCTTTTTTTTCACTGAAAAAGAAAATTGTTTCACTTTAGGACCACTGTCACTTTGCTGTTGCATGATTGTATTTTATGGGACAGGACTAAACATTTTTCCTCGAACTATTCATTACATCTTTAGTAGTTACATTTGCTTTGGTTACCATGTCTCCTGAAGTTCTTTTGGTCAAAGACCTGATTGCTTAAGGAAATTACTGTTGATATTATACAATAATCTTAGTTTTTCAGGATGTAATCTCATCTCTTCCTTCACTAGTCAAGGTTTTTCCCAAAATAATGGAGCATCTATAGACCTTGTCATTGATTTTTGCAAATTATGACTGGCAAGATGATCTTGTTTCAGAGGTCAGACTGTTCCAATGTGTGGTAGAAGAGGGTGAAATGAATTCTGTTAAATATTGCAAGTTCCTTTTGTCATTAATTATACTATGTGTTTTAATTTTTTGGTCATGAACTTTCAAAACCAAAATCTGAATGCAAAAGGAGGTTTGAGTTAGCTACAATAGGGTTAAATTCTTTTCGAGTTTTTACAGAGTGATTTCATGTCCAGAGAGCCTTCAGATCAGGATGTGTAACATTTATCTGCCTAAAATTAAAAGGAAATGAAAGAGATTTATTAGGGCTTGTTTCTTGAAGATGGTTCTCCATTTTTGGATTGGTTGAATGATTGAGGATAAAAGGCTTTCATAATGATGTTGCAGTGTACAAATGAGCTCTAACCAGAAGTGCTGTCCTAAATGCTGCTGACTTAAGGATAAAAGTGCTAAGAAGGGAGGATGGCCTCTATGCAGTTAAAGTTGCAACCAGAATCCTCTTCTAAAATTCAAATTTAACTGGTGTATTTACTGCTGGGGTAATTGTCTGTATGTGAAATATGTCATGTTTGGACTGAAGTTTAAGAAAAGAAATTTTAAAAATGGTCAAATTAATTTTGAGGCTGATCATCAGTAAAACTGTGAGTGAGGCAACGATGCTGCAGTTTTTGGACTGAAGGCATCAAGAAAGTACAGAGGTTTTTTTAGAGAATGTGGGGGGGACAAAGCCAAATGGTATAAATGAAGCTTGGGAGAAATATGTGCATTTCTACCTTGAAAACCTGGTTTTCTTTAGACTTTTTAGGCATTCTGATAGGTTATAAGCCCTTTCTTAAGATGTGAAGGAGAAATTCAGCATTCAAAAAATCAGTAATACAAAAGCATATTGGGAATGTGAATATCAGATATTTCACTGTCCTCACATAAATATGGAATTTTTTTTGCAAGTAACATAAGTATGTGCTCATAATATCAAAATGCCAACCTAAAAAGAACTTCAATTTTGTCTTTGACTGTTGTTCTTCACAGGTTTCTTGATAAAAAAAGACATACTGCAAAATATCGATATCAATTTCCTAGGCAAGAGCTCACATTTTTATGTAACTTTATCAGAATGATCACATAATGCTAATAGGGATAGCTCTGTAATTTCTCATGAACCACAGATGAGTGTTATAATTTGTTTCCTGAGATAAAACCCCTTTCTCCAAATTCTGCTTTTTGTAGCCAAATCAGCTGTTTAACTGCAATCTGAAATTTTTGAATGCTAAAATGAAGGTACCAAAAATGAAGTAAATTTGGCTGTGTGCTGTATGCCTTTCCCTTTTGGACAAAAACATCCCCTGTTAGAGTTTGCTGCTGCAGTCCTTGTGCTGTGTTTGGGTCTGGTAGGGGTTGGGAGAGGCACTGCTGTGGGATCCTAATGCAGATCAGGTTTGGAGCAGGCAATGTTCTGAGCAGCACATGGTCTTGCTGGTGCATGACCTATAAAAGGCTGCTGAAAATCCAGGGGGCAGCTAATTTTAGGAGATGGGAAGAATGTGAAAGTGAGTTAAGGATTCTGTCTCAATTGCTGTGCTCCAGAGATGTGGAATTAGGACCTGTGTGTGATGATGTTGTCATAAATTCCTTGGCTTTTTACTGACCTTTTAAGTTGCTTTCCTAATATTTGTATAATATATTGTGCCAAATATTTTGAATATATTCTAAGATATGCAGATATATAGGGAGATGTTAAAGCAATCTTTTTTTTTTCTTTTGAATTTTCAGTAAACTCATGAATGTGTGAGCTATTTGCATTAATTAGCATTGTTCTAGGTTCTATGGCTATCTATTTATGTGTGGCTTTTTTGTGAATTTTTTTTGGTATTCAAAATTCTGTAATTAATTTATGTCATTTGTCACTCTTCCCAGTTTGTTTTCTGACTGAATGTTACAGCGTTTATTACTATGTGTGCCCTTGAATGTCTTCCTGAGGGTTGGCCCTTTCTCAGGGTAGACATTGTAAGGAAGATGTATATGAAAGAAAAAAGATGTCTAAGGAATATTATGAATTCTTGAAATATTCAGTTCTGATTTTCTTCCAAAACATTCTAATTTTCTCCTAGTGACTAATTTAAATATATGATTATGATTCTAGCAGTTACCTCCAAGTAAGTGCAGATGCAAAGAATCAGAGTCAAAGCATGAAAAAGAATAGTTAAGTTGTATCCTGAATGCCGATGTGACCTTTAGTTGATGGCTAAAATGGTGACATTTTTATGGCTGAACACGGTTTTTAAAAATAGAATTATAAAATTTAACTGTAATAGTATTTAAATTCTTAAATTACCTTAAAAAGGTAAACTGGACTTATTATTTCTTGATTTTTATTAAAGAAAAGGTATAATGTCAGTCTGCTAATATAGGTCATGGTACCTCTGATAATTTCTGTGTAGCTGGGCCTGATCTGTAGATGCAGTCTACACCTCTGGGTTTATATTTGGGGATGGAACTAATGTATAACAGCAGTTTTTTTTCAAAAAATACTAATCAAAAGGATTTTATGTTTGTAAATATCATGCAGAATAATTCTCAAGTCCTTTTCTCTTTTTTGCAACGCTGTCTTCAGTTATGTCTTTTCCTCCCATTGTTTAATTATTATTGTTACTGTCAGATGGATGTCATTTAATGACATGTGCTGTGTGATATGGCATGATGATAACACATACTGTGTTCAGCAGAGTTTTCCTGTGGGATTTACAGCGTGTTTGGCAAAAAGTAGGCATATTACACAATTAAAGATCAAAACTTTTACTTTTAAAAAGGTGGATTACTTATTGAGAAAGACTTATGTGAAAATCCTGAAAAAAATCCCAAGCCAGTGTGTCATGAGTGGCACTCACCCAGAATTTCTAAAGGAGCAGTGTGAGCACCCCAGCGCTGCTCCACTGAGGAACAACATCTTTTGGAATATCGGGTCCAAACCATGATTTCATGTGGTGCTGTGCAAGATTCTGGGGCTGCTTTTGTATCCTTGGAAGAGATTAGAGAGCCCTGTGTGTTACGTTGCTAATTCATTGGGCTAGCAATTTATTGATCTTAAAATGATGATCTTGATGTGGTCAACAGATTGATGATTTGCATGTGTATAGATGTATAGAAAACTTCCTGCTGTTTACCTGGGAGGAATACAGAGAATTTTGAATATTCTAGCTCAGCAGAAGAATTGCCATTGCCAGTGAAACAACTTTACAAATATGTTCATGCTGTGTACTGAAATTTGTTTTTGCCTGGCTTCTGCGAGTGGAGCAGGGGAAAGGTAGCCCAGGAAAACACTGATAACAAGTGCTGAATCAGAAATAAAAAACTAATTAAAAATGCAACTCTTCTGAAAATGCTCGGGAGCACAGTTTGATCTGATGAGACTCTCAACAATTTACTCATCTGTGTATGCTTTAAGTGAAGCTGGAAACTTAAGTAGCTCCAATACTCTGTTGTGTGCTGTAACATTGCTCTAGGCCTATTAAGTAGAGCACTAAATAATGCAAGTATTGAAATGGGGGAACTCAAATTGGAGCCTAATAAAATATCACCCCATGTTTGTTCCTTGTATAGAACAATGACCTCTCGTAAGCCATTGCTTTCTTACTTTTCTAAGGGTTACTCTGTTGCCTTGATTCCTTCCCTGATTATCTTGAAGCCTGTCAAGTTGGAAAGCTCTCCCCTCCCTTGCTCTTTCTTCCTAATAGACATGAAACAGTCCAGTCAATAATATTTTACTTGTCTTCCCACTGCGTGTCTCTTCCTCTGATCAGTTTAGGCGGCTTTGACTGCAAAGAGTCAGAAGGGAGGTTAAGATCTGAAAGTTCAGCCAAATGTTATCAGCCACAGAGATGTTGCTAAGGGAAAGGCCTTGCAGCCTGGAAGACCGGAGCCAATAATAGCTGCACATAACTGATAACATCAACAGCTGTCAAAGATCCAGGCATTTGTGGTTCCTCTGTAAACTCAAACACCTGTATTCAGTCAAGCTTTGATTGTTATCCCCTCTTTTCCTGTCATTTTGATTCGTTCCTTGAAGGTGCTGCCAGGATATTCTAAGCTGCTGGTTGATTTATAAAGTGAAAGAGCCCTTCGAAAGTTTGGCACAGTTTGAAAAATTGACTGAGGCTCTCATTCATAGGGTGACCAGTTACTCTGACATTGATATTGACAGCATTCTTTTAATTAAGTTTTAGACGATGCAAGGCTGGGTTGAAAGCACGGGTTAAATGTAGGATAACAGTTTCAGCATGTGTCACTTAGGAGAACATTATGTACTTTAAGATGGTTTCTTTTGTGATGAATTAGATCAAAGTGACTAATAAACATTCTCCATGAAAGCTCTTCAGAACACAGTATATACATGTTTGAGATTTTTTAAAAGAAAGAATTTCAAGGACCAGACTGTAAACTAATTTAAAATAACTTAAATTGACAGCTGATACTGTTGTCTCACTATTATAAATTAATGTGCAGAACAGAAAAAAAGGAGAATTTTTATGTTTAAAAGGAAAGTCATGGTAAATGATGCAAGGATGTTTCTCCTTTACTGATCCTGTAGAGAACTGTGCAGAAATATATATTCTGCAAACTGACAGAATGTGCAGTTTTGAATGGCTGGACTAAAACGGTGGGATCAGACATATAAATTATAAATTTTTTTAATAAACTCAAACTGCTGCAGTTCTGTTGGCATCCTCTGGCCTGTGCCTTGTAGTAAACTAAGTAGAGTGCCTACAATCAAGGGCAATGGAGTTTGGTGTTTTGGTTGTGTTCCCAAACTATTTTTTGTCAATTCTTACATAGTACAAGTTTCTTTCTTACTCGTCTTCATTATTTCTGACTTTATCACAAAGAAGTGATGGAGACTGAGAAAAACATAAGCAAAAAATAATTAATTGTACTTCTGGTATTGAATTTACCAGGAAAACACAAGCCACCTATTTTTTAGTCAAAAAAGCTCTTTTTTCTGAGATTCATTGTTTCTTAATTGATGCCTCTTGTTGAGAACCTCAAAGTCAGTGAGACTATGACAGGCTTAGAATTGAAGCTCTGCTTTTTGTTCTAGCTAGAAAACATCAGCTAGTAGCTGAAAAATTTTTATATTCTGAAATTTAATGGTGTGCAAGGTCAGCCTTATGGCAAATGCATCCCTGATGTTCCTGAAGGATTCTACAGTTGGACAAATAAAAAAGCTTAGATATTTTGTGTATGAAAGCAGGAAGAAGTGTGAGCTATGGAGTGGAAAGAAAATGAGAAAATATCTACAGCTTTTAGTTAATCAGATCTTGATACTTACCATCATTCTAGCCTGGGGAGCCCAACTGACTGAGAATGACTTTAATGGTGGTGGCAGACTCCCCTTTTTTTTGGTGTTGAGAGATCCTGCTCATGTGGAATAGCTGCACAGCTCTTTCTTTCTTCTGCTCTTTCCTTTCCTTTGCAGCTGTTTCCCCTTCTTGCTTCAGAGGGACAGTTTAGAGGCAAGCCCAGATTACTGATGCAATTTCTGACTGCAGCAAGCAGTTGCAGTACTGGAGGATCATGAGAGAAAAAAAAAAAAAATTAATTTAATTTCATTTTTCCCCACTCTGACTGTGGAAAGAGTGGAAAAAAATGCTGCAACTCATACTTTAAAAAATACATTTAAGGAGAAAACGTGTCAGATAGTTTGAAGATATCCAAAAAACTACTGTTTTGTAACATGGATGCAGTAAAAAGAAAGTAAAGAATAATTCTAGTGTAGTTTAACAGATGTATCCCATATGTTTACACTTACCTTAATGGAAAGTTAAGGCCAGAATTGGGAGCTTGCACACTGTCACTGGCTCCTGTTGTACTGCAGTTGCCTGTCAGCTTACCATCCATATGGAAAGTACCCATCAAGGTAAACATAGAAATATTGCCTCAACTCCTGTTGTTGGTATTGTGGCTTTTTATTTTAAATCCATAGTTATGGTGTTGAGTGAGATCTCAGACATATTCCCTAATTTTCTTGAAATTACTGGGTTTGCTTTTATTTCTCAGCGAAAAAGAATGTAGAAAAAAAATCTAAAATAGTGGATCAAAGTGGTCTATAGTTATTACACAAACAGTGATTTTATTGGCTTTGGGTGCAGCCACAGTTCAGGCAGTGCTTTAAGGGCATGACCTCTGACTTTAGGGAAGCTTTTTGTTGGTCACATTCCCTAGGAGTTGGGGTCTTTGATATGGGAAAAAACCAGAAGTATTTCTCAGTACTATGTAGTCATCCTTCAACCTTTGCAGTGTGGGAATGTGTTCCCAATACTTTTGTCATCCTTTCCACAGAGGAATTGTGTGACATCCCAGTAGCATACAATATTGTCCTCAATTAAAGTCCACATTTCTTTGGGAATGTGCAACTTATTTCCAAACATGCTGAAACCATCAACTGTGTGTCTAATTTTCTGAAACTGTGCTTAGATTCCTAGGTGCTTCTCTTGCAAAAATAAGATGAAGAGTTTTCCAGGGTGCCTTTCTCCCTTATATTCTTAAAAAGTTTACTTGTGTCTTAATTTTTGTATGTACTTGGGCACTTTTGAAGTGACAAAGTGATTCTATGAGGGACAAGAAGGTAAGTTTGCTATGCAGTTGAAATGAAAAAAATGCACTAAAGATGACTTAAACTAGAGAACATGAACTAGGGTAAAGCAATACCTTGGGGTTTTTTTTTTTAGATTATTGGTAATACATTAACTTTGTCTATCTGTATACTCAAGAGTGAGGATTAGGTTATATGGCATTTGTATCATTTGTTTTCCTTTTAAAGTACTTTGTGAAATATGGATGTATTGAAATGATGCAAAAATAATTCCAAAACATTTTATTTCCCTGTTTTTTTCCACATAAGTTTTCTAGTTATCCTCTTGCCTACTGCAGAAATGGTCAAAACCATTCAAACCAAGTTTGAATCTTCCTTTGAAGCTGTTTGGTTATGAGTGTCCTTTTTCAAGCTTGAAATCTCAATCCTCAGCCTTTCTATTCACCCAGAACTTCTGTGTTAGGCTCTTGAAAAAGAGAGTTAGTGAGATGGTGATGAAACTTGCAGCAAAACAAAGAGCTGGGGTGGACAGCAGGATGTGACACCATGCACCTAAGTTAAGGCAGCTCATCTGAGCACCTATATATTTAGCTTCTTATTTGGTTAGATCACTAGTTTTTAATTTATAATTGGAACTTTTCAAAACAAAACATTTTGGAAGAATGGCATGAGGATGAGTGCTCAGCATTAATCTTACACTCTATGCATATGTGTTCTTTACACCAGAGACCTAAAATATTACTGGGTCTCTTCAGTGGAATGTGTTAACTCTTTCCTGGGATTCCACTGAGGTGGATGTTCAAATCCTACCCTCTCCCTTGTGGGAAAATATTTTTACATTTGTTCATTGCAGCAGCTGGGATGATGCATTGATATTTTATAATCATTTTTAATATCCCATTTCCCACACATGATAAGTGATGGAGGGAACTAAAGCATTTCAGTGGCCATAATATGGATTTTTGGTAGGGCAAAGGTTAAATTTCATGACTTCCTGTCTACCAGTATCTATTCCTTTAAAATTATGATTTATTTGTAAGATATTTTCCATCTTTCTAGCAATATACCAATTGAAGAGAAGTATGCATGCATACTATTAACTTCTTAGAGGGCACATATAAAATTCCAGGTAAGTGGGAATCATGTGACTGGGAAGGGGATAAAAGTTCTCTGCACCATTCTGCTTCAAAATAGAATTATTGTGCCACCTAATTTGTTGTTTTTCTTATTTCTTACAGAGAAAAAGAAAATTGCGTGACAAAGGTTAATATAACAATCTTCTCTTATTACAATGATTTATGTATGCTGAGCATTAACAACAGAATGTCATCCAGCTCTCCTTTAATTTGCAGACATCTGGATTTTTCTTTGTTGGGATCACAGTGGTAGATGACAAAGCTGTACTCTTGAGAAATAGGAGAGAACACTGTCATTCAGAGCTTGTTATACCACAAACACTGAACTCTTAACAGCTATGTCTGGCAAGTCAGTGGACTTCAAAAATAGAGCTCTGTTTTTATCCAAATGATCCTCACTAATGAAATACATGGGGAAGAATATTATATTCGTCTTAAAATTATTCTAATCCTATAATATGTCAAATGACTGTAGATAGAGGTTCAAGCAACCTAAATGTGAATTCTCCTGCAATTTTAATTCAGAGGTGTCAGTGCTGCAATTTGCAATGATTATGGTTTAAAGGAGCCAGTTTTGTTTCTTTCTGTAACATGAGATATAATTTATGTTTTAGAAATGTTTGAGAAGTGAAGGGCAGAGTAGTTTGATTAAGGTAAAATGCATTTTGACATGTTTGAATCAATTGTAATGAGAATTTTTCATTTTATTGGTGTTTTAACCCAGAATGATCTTGATGCTGTGTAAAAGTATGGCTTGTAAAAAAACAATATTTCATTACACTGGGTTTCACTGCTCCCTCTGTAGATCAGCCACCTCTGACATGAAATGCAGATTTCAAACATTACACTTCAATGGAAAATGATCATTTAGCAAAGGGAATACTCTTATCTGAGAAAAAAGATGAGAATTTTGTTTTGCATTAAATAAATATGAGCTGAAATTTCAGTACAGTATAAATGCTTACTGTAGTCTATCTTAGCATTTTTAGCACCTTCACACATCAGTTATAATTCTTGTAACAACACAGGGTTTGCTTTCTTATCCTCAAGCCCATTTAGGATATTTAATAAGATAATAGTTATTAAATTGGAAAAGATCCTGTTTTTGAACGACCATCCACATCAATAATCCTGGTAAAAGGCAAAGTATGGAGGGAAGAAATTATCTTTTATATACATCTTTCATGATTCAGAAAATTAATTCTCCCATTTGCTCTCAGATGAGGCAGTCTTATTTTGCAGGTTCTTTCTTGTTGGTCTTTTTTTCTTATTTTAAGTATTTTGTGGCTATGTTTAAAAGTTTCCTGCTTTACAATCGGTAATGAAGATTTGATGCAGCAACTCCAAAGGCAACCTTTTCAAATCTGACTCAAAGTTGAATCCCTTTTTGTGGGAATAAGTTTGGCTTTCAGAATGTTTTAGTCAGTGTTTAGCACTCAGGAACTTTTGAATTTGTGGTTCAATTCCTGTAAAACACAGTGGTAATGGCTACACCAAAATCTTTTCAGAAAACTCTTTGTGATGTCGTTGCAAAGACTCTTGACAGAAGGGGTAAAACTAATTTCCAAATTCCCAAAATACAGTTTATGACTCCTCTTGAAGTGAGAAATGGATGTTGTCTGCCCAAGCCTGCATACTTTGTTCCCATTTTCTCTTTACCTTCTGATTAGTTCTAGAAAATTTCCATCTTTCTGGGATCTGCTTTAGCTTTGCACTACAGGTAGTGGGGCATTGGTCTTTTTACTGAGCAATGCTTCTTGGAGTAATATTTCTGTATTTTGATGGAATAAATTCACTGGTTTAATATAATTGCATAAAATTTCTCTGCTCAGATTAAAATGTCGCTTAGAAACTCTTGAAGTCAAGACTGGCATGAAGTTAAAAGAATAGTGATGAAGACCATGAGAGGCAGAGAGAAGATTTTTTTCTTGTAATTATTTTGCTATGATGTCTCTCTATGCCTGTGAGAAAAAAATCTAAACTTTTTTCTATAAAAAAAGGTGGTAATCAGGGATATATGTTATAGCATAACTGAAAAAGGTAAACTAGGGTGTAAGACAAGAGCACAGACTGTTCTTCTCTTTGAAATACAATAATTGTTCCAGGACATGTTTCATATGTAATGGATCTGTGGAGTTGGCTACTGTTTGTTATTTAATGCTCAGTGTGTTCTTTCTAAGCATACAGCTTTCTTAATAAAAAAACATTATTTTGCTCCCATACAATACTTACTCTTTTCATCTCTAGACTATTTAGGAAGAGGAAAAGAAACTCACCTGGTATTGCAAATGAAGATAGATAGTTTAGCAGAAAAATTAGTTTAAGAAAATGCAGCACCATGAAGTGCTGTATGAAATAACTACTTTTGGAAAAAAAAAATCCAACTAAAGAGAGATCTTCCCTCTATGAAAGACTTGATGTGATGGATTTTTAAATGATCAGGAATACCTGATAGAGCAAAACATTATGCACTTATCCTTGTTTTTTAAGTTTTCCTAGGGAAATGTTACCTGTACTTCTCTAGTAAATGTTCCATGAGCATTTAAACCCAGCACGTGCTCTGGCTGATGTCTAGATAATATTGTTGAAAATCCTAGTGTCAAACAGTGCTTGTTTTACTTTACTATCTCTGTTTATTTGTAGCCCATTGCTGTCATGTGTGGAAAATTTGGGAAACTTTCTTTTTAGACAGAGAAGAAGAAATTTCTTCTGTCTTTAAGAAAACCATTATATTAACCTTAGGACTAAATAGAAATAAGAAATTAGAGAAGTTGCATCTAGTTTCCTTCAAGAGAAGACTTTTGTTGCATAAATAAATCTGGATGATGTTGTAACTTTTCTTCCTCATCATCCAGTATGAAGTTAACTTGCTTTGCCTGTCAATTCACGAATGGGAAATTTTGGTGGCTGATTATAACCCCATTCAGAAAAAGTAGAGAAGTCTGAACTCTGTTTGGGGAATGTGGGATAAAAAAATAAATATTTTTATGAAATAACTCCTGACTTATCCCCCCATTCTCCCAATGACCCTTCTTCCCTCTTCTCATAGTAAAATAAAGCCCTTTCCAGCTGAACATCATGTTACAGCATTAGTGTGATTCCTGTAGTAATTAATAGAATTTAGGCTCCAGCGTAGTCAGTTTTGATTAAGCAAACATTAAATTAATTCAATCTGCAAACACTTAACTCTGTTAGGACTATTGAGGGGAGAAAGCATTTGGATGGACGGCAGGACGCCTCTTCATCGGATTGCTCGCCACCTCCGAGTAGTTAGCACTGGGATCAATACAGCTCCTCCAGCTATAATAAAATGGCTTCGACAAGCTCATCTAGGGCTGAGAACACAGTATACACATTGATTTCCTGGCCTGATGTAACCCATTTACCTATTCAGCTAGTCCGTTAAGGAAGGTGTAAGGCTACAAAGGCCCAAGGGAGCAATGATGCATTTAAGTAGGTTAGCAAATACTTGGAAATGTCTTAATTTGTTTTACAGTTACTACTTCAGGGGGATGCATTTTTTATTTTTTAATTTATTTTATTTTTTTTTAAGGAAAAGTTTAGCATGTGATTTTTTTATTATTTTGTAATGGTTTTTAAGCTGAGAGATATGGACTGCTCTTTGCCTAATGCCTGTTTTCATGTTCTTCTCACAAGCTTGAAAATTTGTGGTCCCCAAAATTGTGACTTCTCTCCTTTCCACCTCTGAAATGTAGACATTATGAAATACATGCCAAGCCAAAACTTACCCTCTGTCCTCCTCCACTTCTTCATTCACTTGGCTTTTTTTCTTGAGTCTGATAGAGAAAAAGGGATAGAAAAGGGTTTTCTCTGTGAGGGACCATGAATCAACATTTCATTGTTCCAAGCTGAGTTTTTGAACTTCTGGTTATTTCTTTATTGCCACTTTTTGTGGTCCAAGTTGCAGTACTGGAAAGTGGGTGATTCCAGTCCAGCTGTACTACCAGACTGATGAATTCTACTTTACTCTGTCTGTGAGCCTATGACTACAGGAGACGAGAAGCAGCCAGGACTTGATGCTGGCTGCTGCTAAATACTGAATATGAGTGTTCCAACCAAGGATAGTTTCCTGTGAAAGCAGCCTGTTAAATGGCTTAGAGATGTGTCCAATTCTTCCCACTCTCCACTTTTATACCATATATGAATTGATGAGTATAATTTCCAGCAGCTTTTCTCATTTCAAATATTGTACCATATAGAAATAAACAGCAAAGACAAATATTTGTGGTACCATATCCTAAAATACATGTCTGTGTATATGAAAAAGCTGTTTTTTTCATGTTTATTCATTTCATTGCTCCCAAACTTAATCTTTTGTTTCTGTTTCGTTACTGGCTGGTTTCATTCCCTCTGTGCTTCTGCACTGAGCGGGTGGATACTCAAACCATTCATGAGGAAAGATATATTGAAAAAGACAGAATGGTAAAGCAGCTGATAGGCAGTTATTAGATTCAGATAAACTGTAATCTTAAGTCATCTTATGAGCATGCTAATTACACAACGACATTACCTACATAGAGTGCCATTGCTTTGTTAACATGTTATGCAAGGTCCTTTATTAACACTGCAAGAAAGGACTTCCTCTCATTAGATGGTTATGCAAAACTGTAATTATACTTGCCTGTGAAAAATGGTGAAGTTATGAAAGGCTTGCTTCTGGAGGGCTTTACTGCCCCCCCTTGCAGATTATAATCACTCTTTCTGTGGAGTGAGGGTGACACAATTTAAAGTAAGAAATTTGCTTCTATTTCAGGTTTAGAATTCACCAATCTCTTTATCTTTCTGCTAAGAAAACCATCATCTGTGTTACTATAACATTAAAATAATAAGAATTCTGTGGTAATGGCATCTGTAATTTTGAAGAGAAATTTGGGTACTGTCACTGGGGAGAAAGTTGCAGTGAATGACTCTATTTTAAAATTTCTGTACAATAGAAACAAAATATTTTGGATGTAATAAATCCTGGTGGTTTCAAATAATGCTTTTTTGCTATTAAAATTCACTTTTTTGCTAATGAACGCAGCTCTACATTTTTAGGTTTGTAAAACTGTGATGTGGCTGTCCTGTAAAAATCCTGTATTGCGCAAGAAATACCACCAGGCTTTTCAGCAGCAGTGACATTGTCATCTCTGAAAAGCAGTATAACTGTAGAGAGCCTTAAATAGACAAGAAGAGGAGTTTCAGATCAGTTGTCACTCAGAACACGATGGCCACAAAGCTTTCGCTGTGTCCTTTGAAAGGCTTATTTGGAGAGTTCTTCATACATGAAAAATCTATGATGAACCCACACCTGTTTTTTCTGGGATCCATTCTAGAGATTGTTTTGCAAGAATGTGCTTAAATTTTATTTATTTATTTATTTACTTTTTATTTTCCCTGCTTTCTTTATCAGGAAAAGCCTGTGAAGCCCCTCTTCAAAGCTTTCTTTTTTGGAGTCGTCATGCTAAAGGAGAATTTAATTAATACTCTGTACATGCATTTCCAATAGAAATTGTCACACTTGGGTAAGGAATATTTTGTTTCTATTCCAGTAGTATCTCAGTAATTTAATAGATTTTTCATCCACATAAATTTTACACCTGTTATGAAAATATTCCATGTCCTAGAAATCAAGCTATCTTACATTTAATTATAGATTAAGAGTCTTAGGTTTATGCTATCATGTTTCAAAATTTAGTGGCAGCATTTTGTTTGAACCATGCATGGGTTTTATACTAATTATGGAAATCAGAAGCACTACTGCTTCTTCTTTTACTTTATTAATTATGAGATGAAATTATGGTAATTGGAGTTTGAAGGCAGCACACTCAGAAATTTTCAATATCCTTGTATGGCCAGTGAGGTGCACAATGAAGATATTTTGAGAAAGGCAGAGGAATCCTTTGGTGTTGTAATTGAACAAGCTTTGTCCATATCTTATATATCATTGAGATATATATATATATATATATATATATATATATATATGTATATATATATATATATATATATATCAGATGGGCATGTGCCCGTGTGCTGTAGGTCAGTGTGAGGGCTGGAGGCCCCTGCCAGGATTATGGACAGTGTTGATATAATTTCAGGGTGCAAGACAGGCTCAGTGGACACTGAGCAGCTGATGCTCCTTTCTGATTGTCCTAAAGCATAGAAGTAAAATGAAATATAGCAGAAGAATATCCATTATATGAGATATTAGAGAGAAGGCAATCAAGTGTGAAATGGCAGCAGGAGAAGCCAAAAGAGAAGAGAAAACTGATGAAGAGTTAGTGGTACTGAAGAAATAATCTGGGTTGGGGCCTAGGAGCAGGCTAGAAAATGCTACACCACTCAGTGCAAGTGGAAATGAGCATTTCACGAGAATTTAATTGTTGAGGGAGAGGAATATTGGTGCTGTGGAGTTTGGAAGTGTAAATTGAGAGACTTGCTTTATGGGAAACACTTGGTGGTTTTTAGCAAAGAATGGAAGTGAAATCAAGGGTGTGATAATACACTTCCATAATGGAGCAGAAGAATTGTAGAAGAATTTCTAGGATGCTCTCCTGGTAGCCTGCTGAAAATAATCTGTAAAGAACAGAGAAGGTCTTCCTTGGATTAATTTACCTTGATAAACTACACCACTGCTTAATAACAGAGCTCATGAAACTCACTCTGGCTCTCACTTCCTTTCATGCTTTCCCAATAAACATTTAGTTTACTGACTTTAAACATCCAGATGGGTCGTATTTTCCATGTAACAGGGAATAACATTCTCAATTGTCAGTGGCAAAAGGCCGCACATATTTCAAGTGAGTGCAAGGGCTTCCTGAGACAAAATGGAAACGACACAGAACACTGATACTGTTGTGGCCTCAAGCAAATACAGAAGTCATACACCAAAACAGTGCATTGCTAAAGGCAACCAGTACAGTACTAGTACAAAAACTAATAGGCTGGAAAAAACCAGCACTAAGAATATCCCTAATGGCTCACAGGAATGCACCTCATTTTGTGCCAGGGCCACATGTAAGCTACAGGACGGGACTGAAAGAGAAACTAACACTGAAAGTGGGAAAACTTTTAGCAAGGAAGTTATTCTTAGAAATCTGGCAAAGACAGAAAGGATGTATGAACTCAGGAACCTCAAACAGAAGTGATATCTTTCAGTATGTGACTTTAACCACAACTCCATTGTCTCTGATGTTGTTGGGGATGTGATTGGCTTATTAAAACAAATATGTTGAATATTAGATATGAGAAGAATGGAAAATTTTATGACAAGGTTAGAGGTTTGGACATATGATTTTCTTAAATACTCTTTGTGTGTAGTTTTATCCTGGGCTGTCAGGTGAAAACATCAATGAAAATTTAAAAAATGGCTGAAGTCCTTTCCTTTTGTAACTTATCTTGTAACCTAATATTTTCATGTACAATTCCATTGTTAGCTATCCTGAGTTTTAGAAGAGGACGTCAGCACCATTTGAAGTAACAGATAATGAAATATCTCTGCTTTTGCACAGAATCGCCACATAATAGAAGACCTCAGAAGCTTGATATCTATTAAGACTGTTAGAAAATACTGAAAAAACAGTGCTATTTGAAATAGCAGGTCTTTGCATCGTTATGAGAGGCAAAGGATAAGCTAAATTTTGCCTAGGTTTCACTGTATAAATTAGGTCATATTACAGGTTAGCTGCCCAAGAATGACCAGGTTTTTCATATATGCTTTTTTTTTGGTGTGGAATGACTTTTGTCTACAAGGTGCTATGGCTTGGTTCACTGAAATGTTTTACAAATCTTCACAGACCTCTTTGAATGATCTCATTTTTTATGGCTGAGCTTATGATTTTTGTGGTTTAGAGCATTTTTGTGAATACTTAGCATGGTATACTCAGCCTTTGTGAGTCAGTGACTTAGATTGCAAATATAAGTGATTTAACTTCTGCTTGAATAGTACCCATCTTATAAGCCAAGACATTCTTTTAATAAGTGAGACTAATAAATAAAGCAAAAGGATTGGAGTCAGAGGGTCCAGAGCCCTGCCGTCAGTCTGACTCAACTCAAGCAATTACCTAAGTAATTCAGCAATAAACAAAAAGAAATCAAATGGATTTTTCACTTCAGAATAAAAAAAAAAATGTTTTGTTTCTTTTATCCTTGACTTCTAAGGCCACAGCCACACACAGAGCTAGGGCAGCAATTGCACCTCACACTTCATAGAGTGAGGCATACACACTGCCTGGAAAACAAAACATCTTAGTTTAAATAAAAAAAGGCAGACTGAAAATTAATAACAAGGAAAGTACATTTTCTTTTTTTTTCTTTCCCTCCTCCCTTCTTCCTCCTGAACCCCACATT
>VRYO01001792.1:4596501-4639766 GCA_009812075.1 Sialia sialis | reverse complement strand
GCTTATATTCAGGTGCGGTTTATAATCGTGAAACTACTGTACATGTGGGCCTGATGAGAATTTGGAGATGAGAAAAGGTTAGAGGAGCACTGAGCAGCTCACAAGTTGGACTCCTGTGTCATGTGCCCTGTGGGGGCTTCAGGGGCTCCACTCTGGCTCTGTTCCAGAGGCTTTGTCCGTTTTACCTCTGTGTCTCTGTTTCTTTGTCTGATTCCTGCCCGTGATTAGAGGAGGTGACACATGTCTGAGAGTGGCACCATCAGCATCTGAGGATTGTTGGCAGCTGGAGCAGTTTTGAGCTGATGTGCCTTCGAGTTGCACCTGATCACAGACTAATGCAGGTGTGCTTCCAAAGCACATGGGTGGAGCAGTGGCTGTGGATTTGCTGTGCTGCTGCTTTAGGTACTGTCTTGTCATTTTGAAAAAAAAATATGAAATGCTATGCAAAGCCTTGAACTTGGAAAAAAGAAAGGTTTAGCCAGCTACTGCAGAGCCTGTAGGAACAAGAGGGAGTAGCCTTCCAATGTTTACTTTGAATTGCTTTTGGGTTCATCTTTTTTTGTGTTTTTACAATCTCCAAGAGCAAAGGCTATTTGAAAGTGACGCTTGGGGTCTGTGTGAATGGTCTGCAAGAGAAGGGAGAGTCAGAATGTGGTTCACAACATGCTGGCTGAGACAGACCTACAAAAACGAGAGCCACAGGGATCTGAGGATGTGCAGGGATTACTCAGGGCTGCCTCTCCCTAAAGGTGCGGAGGCAGCAAAGCAGGACATGGCACTCCCATGCTGCTCCCTCAGGTCCATGCCCTGACTGTCAGAATGTGATTGGAGCTATTTATTGATCATGGTGTAAAACATAAATGCTGTCTTGGTATTAGAGTTTGGTAATGGTTTGGTGCTCTTAAAGTTTGCCAGTGCAGTGCTCCAGCTTTTATTGTCAAACAGTTGACATGTCGAGGTGCTGCATAGTGTGATGGCTTGGGAAGGGCAACTAAACCTTGCATTTGAGAATTTCGTCCTCCAGGAGGAACCTGGAATGGGTTTAACTCAACTCTATATCTTTGTACTGATTGTATTATTTCTGCCTGTGAAATCTGGCATCTAGATTTCTTAGAGATCTTTGTTACAATGAGCCTTTATCTATTTCATCCAAAAGCCTTGTCTACTTTTTCTCTCCCAATTGCTTGCTTCTACGGCCCTTCTCCTTTTCCTTTGGTGTCCTTCACCATCACAATTTCTTTAGTAAACTCAAAAGTAGCTTGAGGCAAAGCTGACACACAGTAAATAAGATCCTCACTATTCCTCTTCTGCCTTCTGAAAAATAAAATAATATAATACAGGAAAAACAATCCTCCCCACAGTGCAATTTCTACAGACTTTTTCCATGAAATATATCTTTCAGTAGTTACCTGGTCTCTCTGCAGAGACATAGGTAGGGCACCTGAGTTTAGGAATCAAACCTGGATTTATGGAAAAGCAGGCAGACCATGTAAATGGCCCTATAACTGGGATAAGTCAAGCAATTACTATCTGCTGACTGGCAACAAATTTGAGAATAATGTAAAGTTTTAATATTTTATATTTCTTACTTTTTTTGTCCTTTATTTTTGAAAAGAAGTGTCAAAACCTAAAAGATGTGTACGCATCATAAACTGCATTTCTTCACTTGTGTGTGTGTGTGGTTGATCCACCTTAATACATATCTATATTATTTTTTTCTGGATTAATTTCTGGTGATTCTTTAGAAGGAAACAAATAAATGATGTTTTCCTAGCTAATCTTAGGTGTGTTCCCTTCAAAATAGGGTTATATTATTTTTCATGGAATAAAGGTAAATATATATAATTACAAAAGCAAAAAATTATAATTATTTGCATAACTTCAGTTTGTTTTGAAATATAAGTTTTATAAGTTTAAAACTAATGTAGCATTCACTGTTTTATTTTAAATTCATGTATTTGAGCACAGAGCATTTTCAGAGTCAACTTTGAGAATCTCTCATCTTGTCAGTTGCAAATACTCTAAATGTTTTCTATTTTTCCATTTATTTAATTATTTTTACTGTGGTATCAAATCAAATTAATTTAAAATAATAAAATTTTGAGGCAAAGATTTGTCTACAATCAAGAATACATGCATCTGTATTGAATATTTTCATAGGTGTTGATAGTCTGCATTAATTGCATACAAAGTTGTTCTTAAATTGTCATTTTAAGAGACTGGTCACAGGTGGGGAAAACTTGGTAGAGAGAACATTGGCTTTCTCCCAGGTACTTTGCCTGAACATGAAAATCCATTATTTAATATTTATTTTGTTCAGGTTATCTGACTCATTCAAGAAATTCTCCTTGGAAAAAGTCAGTTCCTTTCAGCTCCTGATGTTCGTCTGGAGCAAGGGAACACCAGCTTAAAGGAATGAGATAAGGACATCACCTGCTCTTGCTGTACTTCTCAGAATTTCTTGTTGTGAAAATTATGCCATGTGAAAAGAAAGGGTTTGTATGGATTTTCCTCTTGTATGGTTAGGATGAGGCTTTGTTGGAAGTCAGAGAGATCAGGAGCTTAAAATGTTTTAATGGCCACAGGAGGTGCATGTTCTTCTCTTTCCTTGAAGCTTCTATGAGAGGGGGAAGTTCCAGCACAGACACTACACCAGCTTATAGAATATCTGGGGTAATCCAACAGCTGCAACTGTGTACCAACAGAACAAATAAAGGATTTGGAGAGACCCCCAGCTCTAGAAAAATTGGGTGTTTACCATCACAGGAAAGAGACTTTCATAGTTATTTTTCATGGCCAACATTACTTCTTGAGTCATCATATTTCATGAAATCTTTTATAAGCATTTCCGAATGACCTTACCCCCATTGTGTTTTTGTCAGTCCCAAGAACCATAACCTTTTAAAAATACTTTTTATCATTATAAACACAATAAAGTAAGCTGTCTTGCACACAGATTTGTAGATCTCATTAGAGATTAAAAAAAGGTGCTCCATCTCTTGGGAAGATAATGACAAGTAGTAATCTTGGCATGCAAAGTTTTCAGACAAGAGCAGTTTGTTGAAATAGATTGTTTAATCTTTCCAGAATTGTTTTGGAGTGGATGCACTTTTTAATTGCACTTTTGCACAGCATTATGGTTTGAGTGGAGAAAGACAAGGGCAGCTGAAATCAAATGTGGCAATATCAGTGAGATGGTATTCCAGGTGAAAAAACAGCCAAGTGTTTGCTTAAGATTTTGAGTATTATCAAAGTCAAACAAGAAAAATGGCAGTTTTAAAACTTGTTAACATTTGTCTGTATTGTAAATGAAGTATATTCCCTGGGGTAGTTAACAGCTTTGGTGGCACAAGATGGGGATAATTTTTCCTATGTACCATTTCCAGTGGGGCAGTGTCCTAAGGCTTTGCTTTAAATGGCCTTTTTATGCAGTAGGATAATGGGCAGTTTGTACATTGCTAAATCAGCCCTATTTTGTTAGGAATGTTGCAGTCAGAGCGCTTACAATTTGTCAGAGGAAATGCAGAACATCTCTACAGGAGTCTGTTTAAGAGGACATCATTTCTCGATAAGCTCTTGCTTAGGTCAACATGCAGCACTGCTCTTACACTATTCCCCTGTTGCTTCTGCCACACGGGAATGCTCTGATTTATTAGGATTGCACAACTCATGTCCTCCGCCTGACTGAAGCCACAATGTGGAAATTTTCTCTTCCCTCCCCCTTTTCAAAAGGAAATGTAGAAGGTTACTTTACAGGCCGCTTCGAGTATTTCTGAGGGGACGGTTTCAATGAAAGGAAATCTCCATGTGCTGCACAGGATCTTTGTGGTGCAGCTGCATGTTATAAATACATCAGGACTACCATCCTTTGAGAAAGTGTGCTGATTGAGAGGGTAGACTGTGTGACTATTTTCAAGCTACTGTAAAATGCTTGTGATGATGTGTAAAGGCAGAACAAGAAGATTATGAACCTAGTGAATGTGATACTAAAACATCCAGTAACTAATGGCATTAGAGGGTTTTTAGCAGAGCATACAAAACTCCCAAACATCACCAGAAAAACACAGAAATCAAAGTGGGTTTCAGTGGTGGGTTCTTCAAATGTATGTCCTGCCAACGTTTTAATTACATTTAAAATTGTGGAGACAGTTCTTCTGTGTTACTGGCTTAATGAACAGTGATTCCTTAGTCAAATCTGTTTTAAAAACTGTGTGCAATCCAGTGTTGTGTTAATTTCCCGTTTGATAAAGGTGCTAATACTCTGTCATTCAGGCTGCCATTACTAAGAAATTTTTGGTTTGTTTCAGCATTGTGATATTTTAAACTCAATGCAGCCAAGGACATTTTTAATGAAAAGGAAAAAAAAGCGATGAAAAGCCTTAGTAATTTTGTGTTTGATGCCAATTGTAATATGAGAAGTGCAAAAAATATTTTGAAGGGGTCAAAGCTATTCATCTTTATTGTTTTTCTTTTTTTTTTTCCTCCTGTAACACAGAATTTAACTGTCTGCAGGCATTTAAGCCCAGAATATTCCACGTTCTCTGCAAAGAGATAAAACATTAGAGTTTCTCTTAAAAGACAACTAGGATGGCTGTGAATAACCTTCCCTAGAACTGAAGTAACTCCATTATTCTGATTCACAGCGACTCATTCCTTATGGTTTCTTTTCCTCACTTTTCAAACTGCTTTTTAGCACCCTTACTTCACCTCTGCCTTCCTCTTTGTAGATCTTCCGAAGATGCTTGGGGGTAGGAAGATGTTTTTTTAATATGTGAGTAGAAGTTTGTGTAGGCTTTGTATGGATTTGTATGAGCCATTAAAAGACCTTTCTTTCTTTGTAATGCATTATGGTTGATTCCTCAAGGTCTGGAATGATCAAATGAAGCCGGGGAGGTAGTCTTGGAGTTGGTAGCAGGGCAAAATAGAGAAGAATCACTTAATATCACTTGTTCTATCTGCTGTTTGCAAAGAAACATTTCTGCAAGTGATGCCACTGCTGAACCTGAAAACCATGGAGGACATCAGATGCCCAGAAGAAGACAGGCAATCTGTGAGCAGTCTGCTTGAGCAGCGGGCAGGGCTGGGGAGGACAGGGCTGAGGAGTGGAATGCTGCACCACAGGCTGTTACTGAGTGGGTATTTCCAACCAGGACTGTGTGTAATGACTAACAGCAGAAGTGCCTTCTGTTGGCACTGCAGAGCGGTGTGGCTGCACTTCAGTTTGATATATAGGTGGCTAAATCAGTATGATTAGACCGTGCAAATTAAATTGATGTAACATCAGAGAAGCATTGCCTGGAGAAGAAAGAATTTGATTTTAAGAAATACTGGATACTTGCTCAGTTCAGCTGCCTAAGGATTGCTTTGAAAAAATTGAGCCTTTGGTGTGGAGCCTTTGCATAGCCAATGACAAAGAACTGATTTCTAATGTAAAGAATAAGGAAAAACAACTAATTCATAAAAAAATGGAGAAATAGAGACAAAATATCAAAATAATATTTAGACTCAGCCAAATTCTATGAAATAGAATAAGAACACATGGCAGAGTAAATTCACTTTATTAAAATAGTTGTAGCATTTTTGTGCAACTGTTACATGAACATGAAATTTAGATTGTCTTAGGAAACTTGTTGCTCTAAAGTCATTGCTTGACATTCAGTTCTTTTTAGTTCACTGTGACATAAAAAATTATTCTGATAGCCACTATTAGTTTTCTAGATTATTACCAAGAGCAGTATTTGCACTCCTTACTAAAAGTGTTAAAGAAAAAGTGCAAGTACTTACTTTCCCCCAGAAATCAGCTCTCGAGGCTGCAGTTAGGGAACTAAAATCTTTGTATACCATCAACTTCTGTAAAATCCTTGTTTCCATAAAAAATATCTAAATGGTTTGTTACTGGTTTTTTTTTTTATTATTTTTTTTTCCTTTTTTTTTGGTTTGGTTTTGGTTTTTTTTGCCTATACTTTTAGTATGGAAATGTTTCAGATTTAGATTACTCTGAGGTCATCAAGGTAAAAGATACAGACTTACCTAGTTTAAAATTAATTAATGAATTGTTAACTCTGGAACCTAATGATTATATTAAATTGACACTATCCTTTCTATGTCATATCATGTATGTTTTGCAGAATCAGCAGGTATTTTAGTTCTTTAATAATGCATCTCAGCCTCCAGGAGTTGTCTTGGGTTGCAATACAGGATGATCAAAGGTATCTATTTTATCACCATCTGTTGAAGGTAGGGGGAGTGATCCTGATCTCCATGGGAGATATTCTGCTAATGGGTCGTCCATTGAAACCAGGAGGGGCAGTGTTCTTTATCTTTTCACAACCCATCCTTCCTCCTAGTGTTATCTTCTGCTAATGGCCCATTGAGTCCCACTGTGTGACAAAATTATTTCATCCCTTTGGCAGATGCTGCAACCAGTGGGAAGAGCCCAACATTTCTTCCCAAGATAAAACCAGAGGTTTTGAGACACTAGGGTGCCCTTTTTTTCCACTGGACTTCCAGAGGGAAACCAAATTTCTCCACATCACCACTGGACTTTCGGAAGGAAACTGCATCTTGTCCAGGAGCACTGCTCCAACTGAGCCACATCTGTCACTGCAGGAGGTTGCAGCCACCACCAGGAGGACTGCTGCCAACACCCTGACACTCTGTCAGGGTTTGGGGTTTGTTTCTTTGTAGTACTGTATTTCTATTTAAATTTTCCTAGTAAAGATCTGTTATTCCTATTCCCATATCTTTGCCTGAGAGCCCCTTAATTTCAAAATTATAATAATTTGGAGGTGGGGCGGGGCGGTGTTTACATTCTCCATTTCAAAGAGAGGCTCCTGCCTTTCTTAGCAGACACCTGTCCTCCAAACCAGGATAGTTGTGAATGACAAAAGTATTCTTTTTATTCAGAAATTCAGTGAGACTAAACCTTTTATTGAGAGCTTTCTGGGAGTCCCCTTTTTACATGGCCTGAGTAGATGGCCTTCCTTTGCAGGACAATGTAAGCTGAAAATAATACAGATTTCAGCAAACAATAGCAGAATATACCTCCTATTTTATTTCATCTTTTAGGACTGTGTTTAATGAAGATTGGCAATCTTTCAGGTTTACTATGCCTTCATTACTGAATATATTGGTGTGCCATAAAGAATCTTTTCTATGTACAAAGGACATTGAATACAGGCAAAGGAGCAATAGAAGTGCCTTTACTGAGAGGTGACATGAGCTCTACCTGCTCTAAATGCAATTTGAAATACAAAGCAGCTTTAGGACGGCTGTGGAGCTTCCACAAAATGTGCTGTATGTTCAGACTTGGTGCATTGTACTAAGTGTAGAGGCACTCTAGAAGACATCTTAGATACCCACAGAGAGAAATGACAAGTGTTAATGCCCAAATCATGTAATTTCGGAGGAACAGCCTATCTGTACAACTTGGGAAACCCCCTAAATACACACAGAATATTTAAAGATTCCGCTTTAGTAAAAATAGTAACAAAAGAGATGAATGTGTGAAAAAAGTTTAACTCAATTTAACAGCACTGGAAGTAAAACTGAAGAAAGAAATGGGCAAGCAGAAGGTGTGAGATCACTCATGATTTGGTAGCACATTCCTCCATGAGTGGTGTAACATTTTTTAAAATTTTATTTTCTGTTACACATGATAGCAAATATTCTCTTGAGTTCGTGAGGATTGCTTGAATCACACACTGATGCTCAGCCCAGGGAGAATGAGAGTCATTCCCTTCCTGTGTTCATGCCTGACCTTGTATTCTCTGCTCTGCTGCTAGGCAGCTCTAAGAGCTGCCAGTAGCACTGAAGACTTCACTGAGCTGGAGGGAGCAGGGGGGAAGAAATACAGCACGGAGCTGTTCTGCTGCCTTTTTACTCCTGACATACCCCATATGCTGAGATGGTGGGTGGCAGGAGGAGAGCTGGCACGTTAGCAGCACTGTGTTCCTCGTGCCAGGGGAGTAATATGTTGGCTGGTTAAATCTCATTTCTGATTCATCTCTACTTCCTGAGTAGTGCTAAGAGGTGAAATCCTCACAGAAAACCCAGCTCTTGGAGTGTGTGATAGTGCAGTCTAGAGGAGACTCTGAAGCTTGTGACTTGAAACTCTGTTTAGAATACTGATTTAAATATATTTAGAATAACCCCCAAACTCTAGACTTTCTAGAAATGCTGTGCAGTAGCAATTTTTATGGAAATAATAGAGCTGTTTGCCCTTGTTAGGTTTTTAGATATGCATATGCACAGGAAAATTCACTACACCAGAAGATTCAAGTAGGCAAACCAAAGCAGAAACAAAAAAACTTATTTTCTCTGTTAATAACATTGCTTGTTAAACAGAAGTTGGCATGGAATCCTGGTGTGAAATTGCCAAGAAAAGATTGTTAATTTGGCATAAGCTTTAAGTCATTTCATTCAGTATCACATGAAAATGAGTAGAATTATACGTGTGTTTGTACCGTGTACTGCTAGTGAAAAGCAGGATTTTCAGCACAAGGAAAATAGGTGTGCACCATCAGGGGGAGTTCATGTTCGTTTGACAACCCCAGGACTTGGCAAACAAATGCAGCAAATTTGGAGGCAAGCAGCAGAGAAAACATCCTGCAATGTTTTGCTGGAAGAAGCAAAATAGAGAAGAATCAATCATCTTTTCAATGAGAGTTTGAGGTGACTTGGGCCCTGCTCTCAGCTCTGCAGAGGACTTACACACCTTTGCCTACCAAGTGCAGAAGACTTCTTCCAGCAGGACTGTACAGGGCTCCTCTTTTCCAAGGGATCCCTCCATCTGCTGGGGCTGATTTCCCCTCTGTGGAGTTACAGAGGCTGCTGCAAAGGGAGTGGTCCTCGCTGCCTTGGGGCAACCCTGTCTGCACCTTGGCAGCTTTAACAGTCAGCTCAACAAAGCTGCAGAACTGCAGAAAGGGGGTAAACACCCTTCAGCAGCAGAGTTATTAACTGACTTTTTACCTTATTGTAATGCTGTAAGTATCTAGAGGTATTTGTCTCCTTTTTTTCATCCAAATATCTAAATTCTCCTTTCTTTCTGTCTGTCTGTGGGTGAAACAGAGCCCCACTGACAGTAGAGTAGAGTTTCTGCTCAGTCCAGTTTGAATGTGTACAAGGCTGGCTCTTTACACCTACATTTTCAAGCCAGAGTAATATCAGAAAAAACATGGAATAAAATCTTGCTTCCACTGAAATCAGTTTGATTTTTCAGTGTTGGATTTGTTTGGACTAGGATTTTAGCTGAAGTTAGCTGGAGGTAGGATCTTTTTTTGTAGTGGATTCCTGGTGCTGAAATATTTTTCTTCACACCTGGAAAAAGACTACTGATAGCACAGGAGTTTGCAGCAGCATTCAGTGGATGGCAAAAATAAAAGCCATTAAAATTTAAAAATAATAATAATAAAATGACCGCCTTACTCATCTCCAGTATTGTTCCTACAGTGACAGGTCTTCAGTCTGCAGAGCAGTGAAGCAGTTCTGCAAGGGCACCTCTGGCTTTGGGGGAAGTCTCTTCCTCCTGCAGGTCCTTGTTTTTGGAAGGTTCCATTCTCCTGCATTATTGCAGGAGATTGTGCATGTGCTGGTGAAGGAGGTTTTGGCTGTGGGCTGGGCATCCACTGCAGGCTGTGCTTGGAATGAGCTGTCTAATTCCTCCTGAGCCATTCTGATATAGTGCAGCCTCCTCAGCACCTGCTGCAGGGCCCTTTCCTGGGCTCACCCTCTGCAGACAGAGGTGCAGGCTCTTCCTGCATCCTATCCCTTCACCATCTCCCTGGGACCATTGGCCATGGCCAGGTGGAGTGTTACTGCACTTGAATTATTTATTCTTAGTTCACAATCCAACACATTAATTTAAAAATAAAACCCTTCCATTTGTAATGAGGTGGAGCAGCTGCACAACAAACTTTTTGTTTTTTGTCACACGTGTGACAACTGGTGGTGGAGAAGCAGAGAAGAGAATTGGAAATGATAGTCTCCCAAACCACTCCAAAAGGATTTATTAGACAATGTTAGTCAGAGCCAGAAAGGGGAATTGTAAGAGCTGTGGTTTTGTGTAAGAGCAAAATTCTGTTGATGAAAGAGTCATTGCTTTTTTCTTAAGTGTTTGAAACATGAGGAGACTGAAATCTTATTTTGGGTAAAGAGAAATCAACAGTTTGTACCAAAAGTGTTCTGAAGATACAAAGAAGTAGTAAGTATTTTTGTTTAATATTTAAATTATTTTTGAGGTTAGAAGTAGTACAGCAAAGGCAGATGGTATATTTAAAACTAATTTTGTGTTCGGAATGCTTTTTGGTACCTTCCTGCAGCCTGCATGTGTAGCATCCAGGCTAGAAATACAGAGAATAGAATTGTTTAGGAGAGACTTGTTCTTGCTTTTTTGTGTGTGGGTTGGGCTGAGATTCCCTATCTGCTTTATTCTGTTCATTACTTTGTTCTGTGCTGCACAGTGAGAGCAGTGAGTTATCAGGCACGGGACTGAAGGGGAAGATGAAGATAGCCTTCTTGTCCCACAAGAAGAGGGAGGTGAAGCAGCAAAGACAGGAAGACTGATTCAGGAAGATAACGCAGTAGCTTACAACATGGGGGACAGGAGAGCTCCTTAGAGGTAAAAGAACTGACAAAATTTCACGGCAGGCACTAGTGGGAGATGAGAATCCAAGGGAAATATCATGCCATGAGAGAAACAAGCTTTCATTGATCACAGCGTGCCAGGGTGTCTCCATGAATGCATTGTCTAGGAAACCATTAACCGTGGTGACGAGGAATACGATATCTGACAACTTTTTGTTTTGTTTTAAGAGGTAGACATTAAAAATACATCTTACGTATAGGACACAAAGAATCAAAATAATGTTATTAAACTTCTGGTGGATGTGAATCTCCAGGGATGTTTACATATGCTTTTGAAGAAAGCTGAAAAACATTAGATTTTGCATTTCCAGACTTAATTCATCATTTTATTTTGTTCTGTTTAAAGAAATCTATGCAGAATTATTAAGTTGCTCAAAATAAGCCCAAAATAGAGGACTGAGTTTTATAAACATTTTACATATTTGTGTTTAATTTGTTGAAAATAGGATAAAATCTGCTCTCATTTGGCATCCCGAATACAAATATTAGGAACCTAATCTCCTGATGCAGTGTAATTTTTAACAGTACAATTTAATAGTGTTCCAAAAGATATTGTGCACACTTTTATTTTACAATAAGGACTTTTTTTTTATGTACAGAAAAATAATTCATGTATTTGAACTGAACTACTGTGTGTTGGCTTCTGTGCACATCTGCAGTTACTACAGAAGAAAAAGAAAACAAAGTTCCATCAACAGTATTTGAGTTTTAAATATATTTATTTAACTGGCTCAAAAAATTAGGTTAGGAGATCACAGTGCATGGAGGGTCTCTTACCTCTAAAATATAAACCTCCTATCTCCCAGTGCAGGAGTGTTAAGTGCAGAGCTTTTAAGTTGAGAAAATATGCAGTTCATGTGAAAGGTTTGATAGCACTATATACCCACCAAAAGCTTAAATGTGCCTGACTGGTTTTATGGGGGACAGTAAATTAGTCATTCCCTTTCCTCTGACAGGTGAACAGCAGCTCTTGCATGACCGGTGGCTCTTACCACACGTGGCTTCCACACAGGTGAGGCTTTCCCCTTCAAAATGATGACTTGTAAGAAAAACAAGATGTCTTTGCTGGTTATAAATTTAACTCTTCTATGATTAGTCTGGGCCAATTAGGACACCCCTGGGGTTCAGACTATGGCTCAAGTACAAGCTTGAAAGCCTGATTAGCTGAGGTCTCTTGATACTTGTTCTTGGTAGTAAATGCTGGCACATATAGTATTGATTTTCATTTAGATATCTTAATGTTTCCAGACAATCCTAGCAGATGTGGGCTGAACTCAGATCTACGAGAGTGCTGGGCTGCAATCTGCAAGCATTTTTCTTGCCATTTTGTTTCATTTTTCCTAAACTTAACTGATTTGGAATCAGGAGATATAAATGAAAAATGCAGAGTTTGCCTATCAATCATGGCATGTACAAACATTGCTACTGCCCTTTTCTAACATCCTATTACCACTGGGTAGTTGGCTAGTCAAACAGGAATAAAAATTACACTGCAAACATCATAAGTTAGGCTTGATTTGTTGAGCAAGAAGCCTGACAATTCTGTAAGAGTTATATACCTCAGCCTCGCTGAAAATCAGCCTTGTTATGGCTCTGGTACGTCTATAAAGATTGTTCATTTCATATAAAACAGCTACCTGCACTGAAAGGCCTGAAAGGAAGAATGATGCTGGTTATAAATATAGAGGAAAATCTATTTGTCTGCCCCTTCGTGCTGTTAGCGAGTCACACGACGCAGCGCGGCCGCGGCTCCTCGGCAGCAGGGGGAGTTTGCCATGGCCACTTTTTGCTTTCATCTTCTGGCCTGGGCTGAAGCACATCATCTCTCTTTGTCATATGAGATAAAGCAATGAAGTGTGACCAGTGCCACTGCATTGCACTCTGCCCACCAGGAGCACGTTAATGATAATGAAAAACTATACTGCACCACATTTAAACTAAATGCGTGAGCGTAAGGCTGTCTGTCGGCAGACTGGTAGAACAGTTAATGTCATAAAAGATAAATAGAAATTATTAGAATTGGCTTGGAAGGAATTTTTTTATAGAGCAGGGTTGTATTCCTTTTAAGTTATACATTATCAGACTGTTAAATCTAATTTCAGACTACTGGGCAATTAAAATGATTAACATTATTTACTCATATAGTTCGATTCATTAAGGTTTTAAACACCCTTTACCCACTATTTATGTTCAAAACAGAGAAATAATGTGTTAAAATGTCTTGGATCACTAATCATTCAAATTTGCCGTATAACTTCTTTCTCAAAACCTTAGCACCACAGTGAATATTTACAAACCTCAGAGGCATTTTGAAAGGATGAGCAAAATAAAATTCCACTCACCTCTGGTCTGTCCAACTTTGGTAGTTTCCAGGCCTATTTTTGCAAGAAAAATCAGGCAGAAAAATCCTAAGATTGTCTTAAAAGTTATACCCAGAGGCTTGTACAAGTCTTGGCTGTGTTTACCTGGGGGTTTGCTCCCCTTTTGATATGTGAGGGGAGCAGCATGGGTGCTGTTACTGAAGCTAATGGGAGCTCCATGGATAAAATCTTGTGTACTGAAATGGAAATATACTCTGAGTCTGGCACTTAGTTTTCAAGTGTGTCAGATGGAATTTCATATTATCTACTGACAAACCAGTTTATTAGATGGATATAAGAAGAGATCTTCAGGCTAGTAAATGCTTCCATTAGTCAGAGGTGAAACACCCACTTCCCTTCTGTGTTGGCATTTATAACAACCTCTGAAATACTGTGGGAAAAGTCATGAAAGTCAGTGTACAGTATGTGACAAGACAATTACAAACTGAATATTGATGCTGATCTTCTGAAAAAATTGTCTACAGGCTTTTTTGAGTGGTTTCGAACAGCAGGGGTTTGTTTGTTTGCTTGTTTGTTTTTATTCCTGCATGCACAGGAAATACCTTTTTTTGAAACAAATGCTTTAAATTGCAGGGGGCAGGTAGGGTCTCATGTTCTGGGAAGGCAGATTGTCCCTGCCTGTCCCTGGAAGCACTGGAGGCCCATGAAGTGGATTGCCCTCCTCACACAGCGTGCCCAGGTTGGAAAACTGAACCGCCCTGGGATTTTGGAAATAATTACACTGCACTGGGCAGGGATCTTAGTCCTTCCTTTCCTGTTGGAGGTTCTGAGCACACACTGGGCTGCAGGAGCTGCTGAGTCACTGAATGTCCCATTCCCCAGAGGCCAGATCTGCTGAACAAGTGTGGTCATTACTCTTTTGTGGCACCATTAGTAAAAGGAAGAGGTAGCTATAATTAGCCTCTTTGAAATCACCCTGGGGCTCAGTTGATGTGTCAGAAATGTAGGTGATATTAAACACAACAACACAGCTGTATTGTCCCAGCTGGCAGTGTGACCCCAGCACCAATTCTGTATTTAGCATCTAGGGTCCTCTCACTTTGAGAATATCCAGGAGTATTCAGACTCCTCCTAGATGCTATTTCAGGAGCCATGTGCTCTGGGTAGACACTGCAGAAGTGGCTTCCTTATTTAGGTGTTCTGGATTAGGCCCAGTTATCTTAACAGATTTACTAAGGAGCTCTGCCTTCTAAGTTATTCACTTACCACGATGCCCAGATGCAGTTAGAGACAATGCAGCAATCCCAGGACCATTAGTGAATGGTGTACTGACAACAAAGGTGTGCCCAAGTCAAGTGGCTCATCTTCCAGTAAAAGCTGTAGAGGAGAAAGCGACCTGTTGAAGATCCACACCCCCGTCCTGAAAGAGACTTTTTGGCCGCTTGGATTAAACACTTTCTCCCTTCATTCTATTACTCAGGCTCTGTGTAAAGCTGCCTGACATAGTGAGGGACTCACAATGGAGCCTCAAACCACAGTGTTTTCCAGGGCCATGTCCTGTATCTGCTGCAGTCCTTGCTCTAGAAAATAAAGGCAACTCTCAGCCTGTATCAGTGAGGCTGTTTCTAATGTTATTCATCATTCATTTCAAGAGCAACACAAGCAAAGCCTGTCCCTTGAGAGACTGGCAGCTGTTATCATCTTAGCAATACTCTAAGATTTTGCTGACTTCAGGGAACAGAAAGCCCGGAGTTACTCCTGAATTTCATGTCAATGTGTGATGGTCTATGCCAGCCCACCAAAATGGCACACAGAGGCACTCTATTGAAGAACGCTGATAATTAACAGCTACTCACTCACAATGACTATTAAGGACATATTTCTTTCCAGGAATTAATTTGCTTAATTTTTCATACCCCAAATCCATATGGAGGGAGGCGAGGTGGAGAAATACTCCCTTTAATTCGGACTGAGATATCTACCTGTGTTCTTCATGCTCTCTGCTATGTCCTGTGTATGTGTCTTACTCAGAAGTCTGCAACTTTGGCGTATTTATGATCTCCAGCATCACTGTGGTAGTCACATCTTGTGCCTCCTTTTCCTAAACTTGTAAATTTGGGTGGCAGAAGGTGAGGTGAGGAAGGGGATCCAGAGGAATGAAAGGGCTTCTCTTTTCACAGTAGCAAATTTTCCTGTTGCATTTGGTTTATACAAGAGAATTTATCCTTCATTTTGATGTGTGACAGAGTTTTGGCCTTCAAGTTAACCTGGCTGTATTTGGTCACAAAGTATTAGGATTGATGCTGGAGCCCCCAGTTTCCTGCCCAAGCTGAGCTCTCCTGGGGATTGCTCGACTTGTTTCCCCATGGGGCTGCAGCTGAGTTCTGCCCAAATGATCAGTCAGGAGAATATACTGAGCTGAAAATATAACCCCAGAGTACCACAAACCCTCACAGATACCAGTGAAATAAAGAAAAAAAAATTTAGTTCTGGTCTCTGGCTTTTCTATTTTGCTAATAATTAGAATTATATAACACGGGAATTACTTTTATTGTTGGTATATCTGGGAAATTATTTTTCCTTTGAGTTTTTCAGACTGCTTATACCTCCCATTGATTTTGATTATTTACTGTTTGACAAGGGGAACACAGGCAGCCCATGCTGTGTGAAAGATCAGAGGTGCCTTCATTCCTCAAGGCTATTGCCTTCTTTAATTCTTCAGTGTAGGATCAGCGAACTGATTGCATTTTCTTCTGTTTGACACTTTATATTTCACATTTCTTCATCAAACTACGATAGCATGCTCTCTTTTAGAGCAAGCTGCTCTGAGAAGATAACCTTTTTGTCTTGGCCATTATTATAACCCTTTGGTGACTTGTAACAGCAACTTTCAGCCACTACTCTCATCCAGTGTCTTTCAGTTAAACTGAATGGAGTAGAGTATCTTCTTAATCCACTTTTTGTGCTTTTCTTTTATTAGTGTTATATGTATTTCATATTTAATCATTGCATGATGTGGCTTGAGGGCAGCTGTTCTTTGATTTTTAATTTCTTTTCCCCCTCAACCAGGATAGTCTTACAGGCCTAAGGGGAGATTTTTAAGCTGCAAATACTGTATGCCAAATCTGGTAGTAAAAAGCACAGTTCAAATATTTGCAAATGGAAACAAATAAATGTACACTCTATTTGAGCATGTAGATTTGTGTAAGCATTTTTGAAAAGCAACTCCTTGGACAGACATGTTTTACAATGGTGGGAAAGAAGCCAAAAGGATAAGAGTGTTTAGAGTCTTGCTACTTTCTGTTAGAAAACAATTAATGTAAGTATCTGAAGTAGAAAAAACAGAAGTTACTTCTGTCAAACCTGACTTCAGGTTATGGTTCCAAATATTTTGATCAAATAGGCTTCTCTCTCCTTTTCTGTATTGTAAGATACGTAATGTAGTACATATTTCCAGTGACTAATGTTTGTGCTGTGAGTCCCTGTAAATGAAAACTTGGGTGATGTTAGATCAAAGTCTACTGTAATTTCATAATTTCTTAAAGAAAAAAATGGTTATTTTCAGCTCTAGTTGGCATCAGTCTAAATGAATCAGTAAAATGGGATGATCTCAACTCATATAAATAATAGCAGCCCTCTCCTGTTAGAAATTTCTTTCTTCTGGAAAAGCCAGTTGTCCCACATTAATGCATTTCTAATCAAAAACACTAAGCCCCATATGGTATTTTTTAACACATTTGAGAACCCTGCTTAAGACAGAGCTCTAAATGTACTGGAAACCAAAGTTCATTGTTTTTCAGCACTCAAGAGAATGTGCAAAAAGTAGACCCTTGTATTTCTGTCTTATCCTGCTTATTAGTTTTACAGTTCTGGGTCTCATTCTCTTTCCTATTCCTCTTTCTCTGATAGTTTTTTTTTTGAATGTGAAATGACCTTCATGTTACTATATAACGAGGTTCATCCTCTCTCTCCCCCTCTTAAACATAAAGAACATGAGGAAAGCTCTCTGAGACATGAACAAAGACCAGGAGGGGACATCCCAGCACACCAGGAGATGACTAGGAAAGAGGTCCACAGTACTTCAAACTAGAAAAATGCTAGAATTGAAGATAGAGCTTGCCTGTAGAAATACTGCTTGAAAAGGGTTTGCCTGTATTTTTGTGAAAAAATGTCTAATAAGATACATTGGAATGAAAATATATTTGTGTTTCTATTTATCCTTTAAATGTTATTCTTTAAATTTCCTCTAAGTCATCATTAATTGCTAAAATTTCATATTGTGGCATGTAAGGTAGAAAATAAGTATGAGTTACTAGAGTAAATATAGTATATTGCCGAAAACTTCGCATGCTGTGGAAGCCCTTGAAGATATACATTGATCCAAAAAACCCCTACTCTTCAGGTTTAATTCTGAATTTTTACTGACTTAAAGCAGATCTTTTAGCACCAATTAAAAGTGTCACCATGGCGTTTTCTAAAATTTGCTGGTTTTCACACAGAATCCTATCAGAATGTGTGGGGTGTGGGGCCAGCCCCAAGCAGGGCCAGCTGTGTGACACTGCCAGGACCAGATCCTGTTCAATTTTGCTTTGTTTCAAAGACAGACCCTCACTGGTCCTTGGGTCAGTGTTTGACCACTCTCTTGCAAAGTAAGCAAACAATTTAATGAAGTTTTCCCATGTGTTCCAGGGATGTGTCCAGACTTTCCATGTACAAGCAGAATGAAAAACACTCAGTACCTTCACTCCCTCTTTGTCACTGAATTTTCTATAGCCTCTCATCTGTGGGCCCACACCTTTTTTCAACCTTCCTTATGTTGATTTTGTACTTAAAGAAACCCTTCCATTCTTTCCTAATATCCTTCACTAGTTTCAGTTTGATTTCTGTGATCCATCCCTGCATTTTGAGCAACATCTCTGTTAACACATTCCCACTGTCACCTTGTGTGTCCTTTCCATATCAGCAGATCTTCCTTCTTCATGCATGGTGGGCTTCAGACACACCTGCTCAATTTCCTGCTTTTTGGAATGAGCTGCTTCCAGCTTTGAGGAGGTTTTTGTGCCACAAAAGAATCTCAAGAAGGGGGAAAAAATAAATAGTTTCTCATTGTGGCCTGGCAATTGCAAGGTAAGCAAATATATTTCTGTGTGTCTGCTAGGGAAAAAGCCTGCCCTTAATGGCAAATTTGGCAACAGAAAGAGGAGTGACAGGGAATGGGGAGTAGTAATGAAAGGGTTTAATTTCAGTGTGCACAGTTCAGAGCTTGAGGAAAAGTGAGATAAAATTCACTCTTGACAACCTGTAGTTCAACTATTCTTCCTAGCAGAAATAGGCCCAGTGCAGACTGATGGTCTTGCTGGCAAACAAGTCTGTCACTTCATTACACTGAACATCTTTTGATTCAGGTTTTTGCATTCATTTTTAATAAGTATAGTGTAAAGAAAAATTAATTACTGGCCACTACATGGTGCTTTTTGATGGAATTATCAATTTATGGGGAGAATAGAGCTTACCCTCTCTCTGGGTGTGCATGAGTTTTAACAGGCTGGAATGTGCAGGATAGAAAAAGACCTTATCAGATGTGCACTTAAGAAGCAACTATCTGAAATTATTGTTCAGCACACCTGGAGTCTCTTTTGAGCCATGTGAGGCCACTTCCCACAACATCAGCACCAAATGGTTATTCCAGGAGGATAAGAGCAGCTAGAAATGTAGTTAGCAGAAGGAAAACCAGGAATGCCAATGTGCTTCCTTTAGTTAACTTAAATTGCCCCTGTGACCCTGCAGTGCTTTGCACTGATGTTCTGCTGTAACATTACTTGAATGACATTTTGTCATTTGCTGAATGTTAGCCTGCAAAAATGCCATCTTTGCTCCTTTACTTTGAGACGGGATGACATGAGCTGCAGCCCCGTTGTTGGGGGGTAATTTTATGCTCCTTTCCTGACAGACAGGATTCCAATAGCACCATATGTCAAAAACTCCAACCCATTCCAGTCATGTACCCACAACGTCCAGCTGTCACAGCTATAATTATTGAAACTAAAGCCCAGAGAAGTTTCTAGTTTTGGAAATGCTCTAGTCTCCTTAGATCTTTACTACTGATGTTATAGCTGATTAGGACCCTGCCAGCCTTCTGTTGGTCTCTTGAAAACTGCTGCAATTCCCATTCATCATGGAAGCTAACCAGCTGCTCCAGAGCCATCCCCTCAAATGTGTTGCTTGATGTACTTTGCTGTTGTCCTGACCTTGATACTTTGGATGTTCAAACAAAGGCTCCTTACTTTGTTGAAGCTGGTCCAAAAGGAGCCAGTTAACTAGACCCTGCACAGAAAAATGGAAACATGTTTTGTTGGTAGCTGGTGTCATTGTAAGGAGTGATGCTAATCCGCACTATTTTCTTGGTCATCCTGTCACAACTTCCTGGCCCCAGCAGGCAGGGGAGTGAGAGGCAGAGACCCCTGGAACGCTCTCCTGTTGGGCTGACACCGAGCTCTTGGCAGGGACATCTGTCTTGTCCCTCAGCAGAGACGAAAGGGACTCCTTTAATCAGAGCTTTGAGCCTTTACAGCCACTTTTGTCACTTTTAACCAAATGTAATGACGTTCAACATCTTTCGATTTTATTTGAAACTTTGGTCTGAGTAGAGAATTCAGCTACTGGTTTTTCCAACTAAAATCTTAAAGCTGAAGGCTTTATGATCTTGAGGTGTTTATAAGTTTTAGTCTTTTTGACAGCCTTTGAATTCATATCTCTTGCAGAGCAGATATGTGTAGTACATAAAGTAGCACCTCTTTAGATTGCATTTTCACACTATATTCTTTATTTTGTTTTATTTTTTTCTTTCAGGAATCAGCCTCCCTTGTGACCAATGTAGTAACCTCACTCACAGTGTTAGTTATGATTTTCTCATTTGTTCATTCACTTAGAAGATTTTATTTTTAATTCTAAATATATGAAAGCTTTTATATTTAAATAAGAAGCACGTAAATTGTCTGGCTTATTTTTTGATCAAATAGCAGTTGGTAATCTGGTGCCTAGACTCCAATATGCTGTTTTCAACCTAGATTTTCTAAATTCTTTTGAGATGCTAGGTAAGAAAATGTCGATATCTTTAATGAAGAAATGTTTTATGGATGAAGAGAGATTTTTGAAATGTGAAGAGCAAGACTGAGTTGGAATTCTTCGACTGGAACAAGTGACTAATTTGATGAAGAAAATGAGAAGAAATTTGCTAAACATATTCTTTAGCAACTGTCGTCTAATAATGAAGAAGCTATTCCAACAAAAAACATCACACACAAAAGGGAACTTGATATTGCTGCTGAGAAAACTCAGGATGACTTCGACTATTGGAAGAAGATCAAGTGTGTTGTCATGCAGCTCACTGGCTCCCTTTCACAGGCAGAAAGGATGGTGTAGATTTAAAAGACAGACCAGGTTTTTCAGAACACACATAAGAAATTATCCCAAGTGGAAAATAAACTATGTCTAATTTATGGTTAATTCATAATTTTTAGATTTTATTATAGTGGCCAGATTAGGAAAGAATGAAGACTTGATGTGGTGGAGCATGAGGTCCTTGTTTTTTCCCAAATCTCCAGGTGCGGGATCCTGCTTTTTTTCCCTCATTAACCAGCTCTGTGTAGAAGCCTGAATTCAACAATTCTAGACAATTGATTGCACCTAAGCCTACTTTTGGGATTCTTGGTAGTCACCTTACACTGAGTTGAGTGTAATTAACGTGACTGTTAAATAGGAGGCTGAAGGAGAATAAAAAATGAATCATCAGCTGAACAGCTCAATAAATCAGGATAACCAAAGACCCAAAACCAAAGTAAACAGAGGCAAAAAAATCAACTGGAGAAGCAACGAGTGTAAAAGCAGCAGAGGGATGTGTAAAGACAAATGTGGCACAAGGACCGTGTCCTAGACAAGAGAGCTGAGGGGGACACTGAGCTAGGTGTGCCAGTGGTGACAGAAAAGCCCCTCAAACAGCTTAAGACAGCCGGCAGAGAATAAAGGATGGAGACAACATGGTGAAGTGCTCTGCATTTCAGGGTACAACACATGAAACTGAGTTTAAGAAAATTTCTACTAAAACTGAAGGAGAGAATACATGTTGGAATTCTGAGACATAGTAAAAACCTCAGTAAAAAATGACAAAGAAAAAGGTGAAAGCACTGTCAAATGCACGGTGAATATTGAGTAGAACACAACTTGTTCAGAACAAGACTTACAAAAAACATCCAGGACTGAATGAGTAGGAGAAAGTAAAAAAAGTCGATCTCTTTCAGAAAATAATAAGAAAGAAATACTTGCAGAATGTATGAGGAAGGGACAAAAGATACTCTTATGTGGTATTTTTAATAAGGAGTTGGTGTAGCTACAATATAGCTGTATCTACTAATATCTGCCTTGAAAATAGACTAAGCAAGTAATCTCACAGATATGGCATATTTTGGAAACTTAGGGCAACCAAAAGCCTTGATTAAAGTAATAGAAAACATGTACAGTTATAGAAGAAGCCAGTAGAAGGAATTTCCATAATCACAGGAGTGGAATGAGCCAGGCTGCTGTTACTGCTGTTGTTCTGTTTAGCGTTGGTTTCAAATTAAAAGATGATGGGAAATGGGGAAAAGAATCATATTTTATGAGAAATCAGTGAAAACACAGCTTCTCAGAGGATATTCATCTCATGGCTTCATTAAAGAACCATCAGAGGTTCCTTGGAGAAACTAAGACCAATAAGCAGAAACTCAGACTGAGCTTCAGCATGCAGAGATAAGCACTGAAGTCTGAGACAACTTAAAAGGGACTCTAAAGAGAGTTTGAGGAATTTCAGATAACTGTTCTTTTGCTTTTGCCTCTTGTTTGATAGTAGTGCTATTTCTTTTTACCAAGCTGAGCCTCTTGCTTCAGGGAAACTATCTTCAACATAAACTTGTTAAAAAGGGAATGTGTGGGCAGTAGCACCCTGGAAATTTCAATATCAAGCTTCAGTCTAATGGATCTTAGTCTTAAGCAATCTGGAGAGGCTGACTTAGTGGAGAGTGCTATGATGGCAAAGGTTCTGCAACTAATTTATATCAATTTTGAATGCAGTTGGATGTATTTGAATGTTCTCAGTGATAGGAATATCAAGTCCTTTTCCCTCTTGCTAAATCTAACAAATAATTGGGCAATTTCCTACACCCCTTGATCCAGGTAAATGAATGCCAAGTGCCCACTTTCCTCCTACTATGTGTGACCTGGGACACTGTGGGGGTTTGATGTTTTGATATAAATGAAAGTTGGAAACATTTGCAAAAACCACTTTGCTTGATTATATGTAACTTTCTTATCCTTCTGCAATGCTGTAGCTGGAGATGACATAGAAGATGCCTAATTCTCTGTTGTGCCATAGTAATGCCAAAACAAACACAGTGTCTTGCAGCAGAAGTGCTGCAAAAAAGTTCAAATAGGGAATTCAGTGGCCTATTAAACACTGTGTTGAGTTGGATGTGGAACCTGTATTGCATGCAAGAGAAAAAGGAAAGGGATTTTTATGATTTATTATACCTATGCTAACTGAGGCAAAGGAAGCATCCTAGGAGGAAATATAATTATGCCAAGATATTTTTAAAATTATCTTCAATGCTTAAAAAAATCTTGATAGATGAAAATTTATGATTTTCACTTTTGGACTGTAAAGTTGACATGTAAAGAAAACCTTGTTCTTATGAGATACTTTGAAAATTATTCAAAGGCAGCAATACTTTTATGAACTTATAATTTTCAAAGAACATAGAAGTAGTCATGTATGTGCAGTGATGGATTGATATCCATCTGCTTGGTTAAGAAGAATTGCTACTTTAGGTTAATTTCATAAAAACCTTTTTTTTTAATATAATTCCAGTTTATTATTTTTAAAAATAATAGCATGTAATAAGAAAAAAAATAAAGAAGAGCTAAGAAAATAGTAGTTGTTAGAAGATGTTACTTGTCTGGGCTTTCTGTTTTTAACTGACAGTGTGGTGTAGAATTCTTCTAGGCAGAAGCATGCCAAACTGATTTTTATAATCGTTGCTATTATTACTGTTTATTGCAATAATATACTTTAAATTTACTGTTTTGAGCCATCACTGGTATGGAAGACTATATGCATAGCTATACATACCTAATTATTTGTGGAAGGTATTAGTATTGTAAACACAGCTTATCTTTGTGTGAGAGTGGCATTAATAACAGAATTTCATAAATACCAACATACAGTATGATAATTTCAGTACTCTCTGAAAATATGGTGTATTGTAGCTGAAGATGCTCACAAATGCATGTTGTGGATGGGGAGGGGGAGGAGGGCTGTTTTGTGCTTAGAATGCTTTCTGATGCATAAATATTAGCATTAAATAATTTTGAATACCTTGTTTTCTAAAAAGATTAGTAGCTCTTCTCTGTGTGATAAATTGTGCAAGAGTTATTGTTCACACCAGTCTTTGTACTGTATTATCCTGTGTAGCTTTAAATAACCCAGCCCAAATTACGCTCAGCAAGCTGTTGGGAAAGCTTGGAGGAATCTCAGAGCTGAAGGGCCAATTTGTGCCCTGACTTACATCCTGTGCAAATGCTCTGACTTTGTGCTGCCTCTGAAGCGTATAAGGAAGGAAAGAATTTAATCTGTAGCTTTTAGTATTTCTATTTAGTTTTGTTCTATTTTTTGTTTTCTATTTTTTGTTAATGTGTGGTTCGATCCTCCTGCAGAGGCACTTTGTGCCTGTGTATTTCTGGTTTGTGGATAGCAACATTTCACCCTGTCTTGCTTGGCATCTCAACTGTTACATGAAAATCTTATTAAAAACGAAAAAGAAGAGAGAGCTACATGTTGTTTACCAAAACATTTGGAATCCCGAGTTTTACATTTGAAAATACTGCAAAATAATGTATAATTTCTTTAAATTGGTATTCTTAGATTGGTGTGTGCCAGTCTGGTCTTGTTTTTTGGGTTTTTTTTTTGGTGCATCTGGGTTGTCTCTTCAGAATGACCTAGGAATGATTTAGGAGCTATTCTGCATTTAAAGTTGTAGTCATTGGGGATACAGGCAGTGGCTTCTCTAAATGTGGTTGGAATCATCAAAGATCCATCAAGCCATTGTAATACGAAGAGTCAGTGTATCATTTTGCCTGATATTTTTCCCTATCTTCTAATGGCTTAAGAATGACTTCATATGCTAGGAAAAAGGGAAACTGAAGTAAGGGTTCTTTGGAAATATCAGTCATCTCACTTAAGTGTTTTCATCTGATTTTGCTCCCTGATGACTCCTGCAGCAAGAAAACCTCAAATTCTGGGGATTGTGAAGTGATTGGCAGCAAGTAAGACAAGCAGAGACATTCAGACATAGACCTAGTATTAATTCAAGCTGTGCAAATAATTAAACACACCAAGTGAAAGAGGTGAACTGAGAAGTTTCCACTGAGTTTAAGGACAAGGTGAAAAATTCCACTTTTCTTAACGACCTTAGGAATAAAAAGTATTTTGTAAGGCCATCCATCTTACAGTAATTAGAACTAAGTCTGTTTAACAAGGAGGGTGTAATGCCTGATGCATTTGCCTGTTGTGCTGTCCCACCATAGCCTTGTGCATATTCACTGATCAGTGAATCCCACTGAAATGGTTGGGACTGGTTTAGCTCATGGTGTCTTATCATGTGGGAGGGGACTTTGTGAATGGGTCCTCCTGAACTGCTCTTTCATTTGTCTGCTGTCTGTACTTCCAAATGCTGAAAGTTCACCTCACTGCTGATTACAGTAATTTCCCAACTGTAAGGCTCACCGGATTAGAAGGCACACTTCTGGGTTGTTGGCAAATTTCTGAACTTTGTCCATATATAAGACACACTGGACTATAAGGTGCACTTTTTTTTTTTCCAGCGAGGATCTACGCGCAACAAAGTAACAAATTAGTAATGGAATCTCGCAATCGTGGGGTTTACTGGCAGGTGCTCAATTTGCAAACATTTTTCACGGATCGGCGTAGCCTTTAAACGCGGGCCCCGGCACTCCCACCCGGCGCCAGCTGGCGTGGCTCTCGCGGCTGCGGTGGCTCTCGCGGCGTGTGGCTGTCGCAGCTCGGCTCATGGCTCGCACCTCCAGGGTGGCAAATTTCTGAACTTTGTCCATATAAGATATAAGATGCATTGGACTATAAGGCTCACTTCTGGGTTCCGATCAAAATTTTAGTCAAAATGGTGCACCTTATAGTCATGAAATTACTGTAATTCAATGAAAACAAGAATAATTTCAATGGGAAGAAAAACCCAACAAAAATGTGTAATTGGTATCTAGTTCACAGATCCTCCCATAGTTATTTCCAGATGAGGAGGATGCTGATCCTGTTCAATTGCTAAGCTAGAAGAAAGCTGTGGATGACTGGAGAGTAGAAGTTGTGCTACAGTTCAGTGCTCTCCACAGTTTGTTTTCACAACAGTTTAATCTGGCAGTAGGTGAACTGGAGGAGCAGGTTTGGAGTGACAAGAAACAGAAAACATGCATTTTTTTGGTGATTAATAGCTTCAGAAATAACTGACTTAGCATAACTTACTGGCTCTAACCGTTCAGTCAGGGTTACTGTGTAAGCTGAGTTTGGCTCTTCTGCCATTTTGCATTTTCTGGGCAGTCAGTCACAAGTTTGATTATCAAATATTTTGGCAAAATTATAACAATTTGAAAAGCTCACTGAACCTGCAAAACAGCATGTAAAATTGCTGGTAGATATCATAGAGTAATGAGAAAAATAATTGTGGGTCAAACATAGCTGTGGTTAACATCTTTAACACACCTAAAACATACAGTCTTTTTCTAATTGATAGAAATTACAATCTCTATGTGAAATGTACAAAAATGCTTCCAAAAGGACAACAGCCTTTATTTGTCACATCATAGAAAAGCAGCTGGATAAAACAAGAGCCTTGTGATTCTAGATCAGATCTTGTATCAGTGCTGTAATACCATTACCATTGCACTGTGCAGAAAAGGAAAAAATGTTTTCATATATCTCCATCAAAATCATGAAGTTTGTCTCCTAGGATTCCTCCTTTAGTGGCCTTTAGAAATTGTTGCAAAACCTTGGCACATCTTCTATCCAAACTGTTCTCTCATTACCTTCATTATTTCAGACTAAGTTTTCTGCCTTCTCAAGAAGTTAGAGAAGCAGGTGTCAGTAAGAATTCCCACTGACACTTTCTTCAGCTACCTGAAAGTTTAAGCCTTGTGTAGGAAAGCTGTCATGAAAAGAAGGATGAAAAATTTCAGTTTGCTCCAGCTGCAACCCAGCATTAATAAGTGCCTTGCTTTTCTGTTTCCTCACAGAAAGTTTTGGAAACTTACTCCTGTGCAAGCATAATTTTTGAAAGTTCCTTTAAGGAAGCTATTAACTCTGCTAGCATATGGATAATTTATAATTTCTGCAAGTGTTATATAGGAGAGACCCTCTCATGTAAGCATATGATGTATTTAACTCATGTTATGAAATCTGCCTCTATATCTGGCAATGATTTCAAAATTTCCTGAGTTATCTGTTTAAACTATAGCAGAACTTTCAAGCACAAACTGTCACTGAATGGGAGCTAAAGTTATGGTATGTTATGCTTAGGTAAAAAATATTAACAGAATATTTTAATTGTTTAGGCAGACCAGACAAAAAGTGATGATGTGCACATTTTCCAAAGTCGCGTTAGCATTTACTTTCATATTCCACACTGATGATCAGCCTCTCTCTTTGTTCCCTATCTCCCAAAGACTTTGTCTGATGTGTTTCTAAAATTCATTTCATCTCATGCAGATAACATACACTGATTCTGCTGGCCAAAATTTTGAACTATTGATTTGGGGTTTTTTGCTGTTAAATGCCAACTGCATGATGAACTAGGGCTCTACTCCCCCTTTTTCTCCCCCTCTGCTCCCACAAAACCAGTCCGTGGCACATGATGGTTTTCCCAAAGGGCTGTAATCCTCCCAGATGACCACTCACCCATGACCAGCTACCCCACTTGCACCTCCTCTAAAATAGGTGGTTTTGAAGTATTTTGCTCTTTTCCCTTTGGAGTATGAAACACATATCCTTGATGTGGGGATTAGGGATGATGCCTGCACAGTTAGAAGTGTAACTGATGTCTAGTGAAAACAAGGACATTTTTGTTGTAGTGCTACTATACGTGTGTCTAAATCACATACTTCCAACTGTGTAGTTTCTTTGTGACATAATATCTGTGGTTAGAGTTTTTGTTGGAACTTGAGAGTCACCAACTGGAATAATTTCCCCAAACCCTGTGGTTTGGTTTAACCAAGTGGTTTAGCTGCTTCTCCTGGTGTTTGGTGGTCAGTCATCTGACCCACAGAGAGCTTGGGCTGCTCATGCTCTTCTCTCCAACACTGTTTAAGTTTTCCATGGGTCTACAGCAAGTTCTGCTGAGACACAAGGATTAATAAGTGTCTTTTCCCTAAAAACCCAAGGCACCCTGGCTATTATGGCATTACTGTTGAAGACTCTTGACTGTGTTGCCCCCTAAAGAAGCTTAATTTTAATTTGTCGAAATTAAATCCTAAAAGCAGATCAAATGTTGGGTTTTCTATCAGGAAGCACAGCCACATATATAGGTCTGCTACTGAAGCAGACTGGGGCTTGAATTATTGCTGTAAAATGTTTTACATGTTCTATAGTTTTCTATAAATTTGCTTTCAAACTTGGAAAATTTTCTTTCCAACCTTGCCAGGTTTTAAAATAAGAAGGTGAATTTTTATAGTCCTATTGCAATGGAAAGATTGACCTGAGTTATTTTCACATTAATGACTTCAACTAGATGAAAAATTAAGTAAATAGTGAAATTATAAGATTCTATATTATTCTATGAAATCCTTAGAAAACCAGCACTATAACTTCAAAATGCAGCAATTTACATTTAGACTTATGTTGATTCTTTGCTGCTTTCCTTAAAAAAAAAAAAAAAAAAATTCGCAAAATGCCCAACCAAACAAAAAGCACTACAAAACACTGCTTTAGGCAAAAGCTGTTTCCATCATATTGTTTTTTTCCGAGGTAAAGACTCAGTGCCTAGACTTTTAAGCATGTGCTTTATCCTTGAAAATTAAAATAAAATATTTTCATGCAATCAATAAATTTTGTTATGAAACTTTACAGCAGCTATATTAAACTGTAAGAATAACTACTATTTTGAAATTCTGAACATCTCATAATTAGACCAGCCTTTAAGAAATATTCAGAGTTAAGGCACATTAGAATGTATTCCACAACATGGAGACAGCCCTGACAAAGAAACATTATTCTTAGATTTACAATTAATTACCCTTATGTCTATACCTTGCATTCAATTTGCATATCTTAAAAGTGCTGTAAATTTCATAGCACTCCCTTGTTATTTAAGATCATTCTGCTTTAGTAAAAGTTTCCACAGTGATAACTTTCTCTTGATTATGTAGTTGTGAGGTCAATAAATTTGGCTTTACTTGGCTCTACAATGTTATAATTTTTCTTTTTTTGTGTTGTTTTTCATTATTTTGCTCCTTGTTCCTCCTGCCCTCTCATTTATAATCCCCTGAAGAACCAGTAGATAGAGAAGTCTGGCTCGAAGACGGAGTGAGTGGTCAGATCCTCAGATGTTATCTTTTTCCCAGAACGCACTGGTACTGGGTGTCTGACATGTTCTATACATCTTTCTGCTGTCAACCTCATTAAACAAATACACCTTCATGCACAGCTCTCAAGAAATGAAATTTCATGCCATGAATTTGCTCTATATCAGCTCATGTTCTCTCTCTCTCTCCTCCATTATTTTCCATTCCAGGAGTAATTTTATTTGTTCTTGATTTCCAGTATGGTGACCGTCCATAATTTTGCACTCAGATTTTTCAGTGTTTTCCAATATTTAAAGAAATATCGGGGTTTTCTGCTCCCAACTTGGTGTTTCCTGCTTTCTAAAGATGGAATCCTTGCCTCTGGCTAAGGTGTGGTACGTTCAGGAGAAGGGTCAGAATATTTATTTTGGTCAGATACATATGAGGATTTTCTCTACATATTAGGCATGTTGCAACATATTTGTTGTAAATTCCATAGAATTCTATGAAATAATTATATATAAATGTGCTCAACATGTGTTTTATGCTCTAATTCAAGGTTAGCACAATATCCTCTAAGCCAGAAGAATGTTGAACATTTTGCCAGAATAGTAAATATCACTCTCATCCTTTCCCCCCCCTTTTTCTCCCCTTCAGCTTAAAAGAATTTTAAAAAGAAATATGCTTTCAAACGAAAACTTTCTTTAATGAGACTATATATTATTTACAGAAAAATGCCACTAAGCTCAATTAGTACTGGTCTCACCATTGGGTGGAATTTAAGGTGTTGAATTTTTTTAATGTAGTTCATTGAAGTCATTACTGAATCTGGGGCAATATTCTATTTTTAATACATTTTAAAAATATAATGTATGAGAAAACAGCAACACACTGTATGGATTTTCGTAGATTCACTGCTGCAAAAGATACACAGACAAATGCATAAAGTTTGTGCCTATCTTACTTAGAAAAATAGTTTGAATGTTACTTTAAACAGGCAATTCCTTATTGCCACCCCCGTATTGTTAATTGGTGGCTTATTAGAGTTATTTTAAAAGTTATTATTGTAGCTCTTTAATTTAATATTTTATTGTATATCACTATTATTTAAAACTACTTTGCTGGATAACAGCAGCCATCCAAAACATTGTCTGTTGCTCAGAAACAGAAATAATAAAAAAATGGAAAGCAAAGCTATTGTGTTAAACTAATGACTGGTTATACTTCACATGTTAAACAAAACCTTAGAATACAGTACTTTGAAATGCTTTCTTATTAAGTGATCCAATCATTGTGAGCTTTAAAGCTGAATGTATGTTTATAAAAGGGAAGAATCTGTCTTTTTTCCCTTGGGACATGATGTTGAAGTTACAGGAAAGAACAGGTTGCAAGATTTAGCAGATATATTCATCTCTGCTTTTGAATTTCTCTCAGGCCTTTTAATATATAAATAATTTTGAAGAACTAAAGTAACCACTTTTAACCTTATTTTAATAGGCTTGGTACAAGCAAGTGTTGAATATGGCACTATTCTATTAGATTATAATATAACATTCCTATTAAAATGATTTTTAAAAACCTTCCCAAAATTCCAATAACAGTATTTCATGGAATATAACATGGTAGTGGAGATTAGCTAGCCCTAGTATACCTTGGCAAAAATGTTCAAGTAGCAAGAGTTTTTTTAGTCTTATGTCCTATATACATCTGTTAAATTACTCAGAGATCTCATTAAATAAAGCTAATGTACTTGTAGAACAGTAGGGAGAGACAGTATATCATTGTAACTGTTAGAAAGAGCCATTCTGGCAAGGAGGGAGCCAGGAAGGCTTGGTGTATGCTGGTCAGTGGAGATGTTTCTGGGCCATAAATCTTGGCCCTTTCCTGCCTAGTTATTGTGTATTTTTTTAGGTGAGAGATTGATTGTAGCAATGGAAGATGAATTTGCCCATAGACCCTTTCTTTTTTTCTGTATACTCCTGATGCCTCGCCAAGGTGATAACGTTTTTTTTTTTTTTCTGCAATCATTTGTTTCAGATTAAAAGCATGAAACTACATGGGGAAACACAAGAAGGCTTGTCTCTGCAGACAGGCAAGGTGAGGGCATGAAGATGTATAACTATCCCAGGTGGGAGAAGAGTACAGTTTACCCCCTCAGGATTTGAATCAGGTTTTTCTGAAGGAGAATGAAATAGAGTAAAATTGAGAAAGAGCCCTGGCGTTTCTTTATTGTGCATTTTGAGGATGGTATTTTATTTATTTTTTTTAAAGTACGGCCGTGTTATGCAAGTAAAATATTTTGTCCTACTAAAATATTCCTTACCTGTATGTTTACTGCTGAGCAAAAGGCTCAAAACATGCCCCCTCTGTGTGTCCTGCCCTGCTGTTTGTTCTACAGACTGAGCAGGGCATACTTTTCAGGAATATATATAGATGCTAAATTTCTAAGGGCCAATGTTGTCACAAATGTTGTACAACATGCCAGGTTATCATAAAAAGCAGGCCGTTCTATATAAAATACCAGCTTAATCTTGGAGATTTTAGAGCCTCATTAAAATGTGGGTAAAGTCCATGTATGGAATGGCAGCATTCGAAAGGTTGAAGTTGTATATCTGTGGTGCAGAGGTTCTAACCATTATATTTGAATGTCAGTCGACTCGTTTGGTCACAGTTGATATTAGTATGTAACAAGTTGAGATGATGGGATGCATCATGTGCATCTTATAACCAATGAGATTTGTTTAAGATTTGGAGGGCAGGATGTAAAAACTTATCCCTTAATTATTGAAATCGAGGTTCTGAAGTAGATATGACAATGTGAGCATCTCCCTGCTTAATTGGGCAGAAGGATGGGGTGGCTCAGTGGCCTTTCCTGGTGGCAGAGGGGCAGCGGGAGAGTGGAATTGTGGCTGGAGTGGGAACCTGGCCAGAACAGACCCCTCAAAAAACAATTGGAAATGTCTGCAGCTGCTAGCAGCCTTACCACTGAAAATTGCAAGTATCCAGCTTCTTGCATGTCTATGGAATTTAGCTGTTCTAGCTTTGTTCTAGTTTATTTTTTTCCACTAAAAGATTGTCTTTGTTCCTGCTCGCAGTGCTTTTTGCCAGATTTGTGGCACTCTAATAGCTTGCTGTACACATCTACCTGGCAAAGTTATCTGGTGGTGAGACATCTGAGGATTCAGAGTGTTTTTTCACGGAGAAAGTTTGAAAGTCAAGCAAATACTTTTATCTTGACCTTTCTGCAAGGCTTCCCCATATTCAGTAGTTGTCAGCACATGTTTGTCTGGAGTCATTCGTCACTGCCATCCGTCACTCCTCTGCCATTCCCATCAGTCCCATTATCTGGGATCAGGAGAGAGCTGAGGATGTAGCCTGAAGGATCATTAAACCTCAGCTTCCAGGTACTGCAGGTAGTCCAGGTGGTCTGTTGTTATTTATAATAAAGAAACAACACAGCAGAACTGCCTGGCAGTGGCCCATGAGGCCCAGAGAAAGGACGGGCTGAGGGATGTCATCACTGAAGGACAGCTAAAAGTGGACTTTCTTCCTCCCACACTGTAAGCAGAGAGGATTTATTGAACATCTGTTCAGTACATGGCTGGGAAGATTGATTAATTTAATTGCTCACACTTTGCTTAAGTAACATTTGAATACTTAATGTCAGGTTTGAAGGATATTACAACATTTACTTGCACACCTTTTTAAAGAGGCAGAGTTTCTCATTGCTTTTTGTGTCTTTAAAGGAAGCTGAAATGCATCCTGAAATTTACTTTGCCCAAATGTCTGGGAAAACTGGAGCAAATGGGAAAAGCTTCTTCCTACATAAATGCAGGTAGATATTTTTTCTGTTTTAATCATTGTGGTAAATTATTAATGTAATGAAGTGGGATTGTCTTCAGTGAATGGTGGTAATTTTCCTTCTGGTATCCAGGATAAAGACAATTCAGCATATTACATATTTTTGTACCCTTTAACATAATATCATGGTCATGTTGAAAGAGGAGATAAGTTAAATTCAAAATAATTTATTGCATTCTCTATTCAGAGGGGGTATTTGGGAAGAAATTCCTGAAATCCTCTTGAGGAATCCCACCTATGTACCATGGGGAAAACATTAAACAATGGAACATTTAGTGTTGCTTATTCCTAATTTCTCAGCTGTGTAGCTCTGAAAGGTTTGGCTGAAAGTCTGATCAAAAATGATAAAATCCAGCTGAAAGTGTTAACAGGAACATTTGGCCCAAAATGTAAAACTTGAGCAAGTTCACCATACTTAGAAGAGCAGCAAATGTTGATATTACTACCTGTGTGTCTCTAGTAATGTCTGTGACTACCAGCAAATGCTTATTGTTTAAAGGTGAAGCTTCTTGTTTTGCTGCAGTGTAGAAATGCCTTTACATTTGTCACCATCAGATGTTAAACTGAGAAAAAGCAGACTGATAGATAGGGATGCATGTGCAAAGACTTATTCTGTATGATTTTTTTTCCATCTGAAAAGTGATTTTTTTTTTTTCTCATCCTCTATGCTCTAGTAAAGATGTTCTTTGATCTCTTAGTACAGCAGTTCATTTTAAGTCTGATATACAGTCAGATATTCTATTAGATACAAGATCTTTAACTATTTGTCTTACTTTGTGTGTAATTTGCTTTGGAACTCTTAACCCAATAAATAGTAAATGGTACTGACTTACACAGCCATGTATTTTTATCGTCTAAGATACCATATATAATGTTCTCACAACAATGCTTAACTCTGAGAGGGTAGGGATTAAACACTACTACATGACTAATTTACTGCCTTACAACACAAAAAGAAGGGCTTGGAGAGAAAGGCCTCATATGAGGCTGCATAAAGCAGAGCAATAGTATCATGTAGTGGTACTTAATAATGGCACTGGCATTTTGTTAGCATCTCTACAAGAAAAAAATTGTTCGTAGGGAAGGATAATCTTCAGTCAAATCTGATTGAAGTCAAAAGAAACATTGGCTGATTTCTTTGAAAGATGCCCGTCTGTCCCTGAATTTGACTGTACACAATACATCCTGCAACGAGTCAGATTGTCAAGGCCAGAACCAGGTGCCTATGTTACTTGTATCCTTCTACATCAGTCATACTGTAGGGAGCAGACAATTAATTCTGGAGCAAAATTGAAAGTCAGAGGCAGAGTGTGAAAGAACAGAATGACAATAATAAAGTGCCCCTGCCTCACATTAATCTCCCTCACTTCAGGGCTGTCAGAGGCGGCCTGGCGGTGACTAATGCCAAGCTTTGCATACAGTGGTCACAGACATGAGCAGCATGCTCCCTTTACAGCATCCGCGATTCGCTTTGTTGAGTTTTTGACTCCTGCGGAATCATTGAAAAAACACCGCCGCTGGTCAGAGGGAGCAGGACGAAGTTCCTTCATCATACACCTATTGATCGATGGGCAGCATTCCCAGGCTGGGCTTAAAAAGAAGGGAGAGGGGGAAAAAAAAGAAAGAGAAAGAAAAAAGGAATCCTGACAAATGCAGGGACATTAAACTAACTTTTTGAAGGGATGAGCTCAGCAGATAAGGGTTAATAAGTTTATCTTGGAGTAAGTGCATATAATGTGCAAGTCCAAGCATCAAGACAAAATGATCTTACACCTCTATAGACACACTAATCCATTAACATTGCAAAAGACTTTGGTGCACATTTGGGAATTGTGTTGCATTGATTTTATTGTCATCTTTTTGCACAAATAGTAAATAGGGTAACATTTAAGGAACAGTGTAATTATTCCCAAAAAGCAAGACATCAATGTAAAGTTTATTGTTGTAGACCAGACATTTTGACAGGAATACTGTAATATCCCAGAGGTGTCACTAGGTTACTGAAAAGGTTAAAAATTGGTGCATTGTGTTGGAGAAGAAAGGCAGTAACAACAAACAGCATTCAAAAAATCACAGGCACTTCTGTAAGAAAGTGGAAATGTGTCATGTAACAACACAGAGCTTCTGTAAGTGGATTGCTGCACCAAGGAAGAAAGTGAAACACACCTAATGAAAATGCTTCCTCCACTGCCAGCATTTCAAGGTTCGCTCTCATTACTGAGGTTGCAAAAACAACTTTCCTCCCAGGTTCCTCCTTTTATTGTATCTGAACCCCACACATGCTGCATTGTGGATTTTGAAAGCGCTGTGCCTGAAAATTTCATTTCTCTTCTCTGGTAGTCATGGGAAAATATTCCCACTCGAGACTTTATTTGCCAAACTGCTGTTTTTTCCTTACTAGCCACGTATCCTAAATCAGGAGGACAATAGTATTTTTTATAGAGTGCTATTTGACAAGGAGAAAAGTACTTTCTGTCTTGTGTTATAGTTGACCAGCGGAGCAGCATTCATTAGAATCTGAATGAGAAGAGAGAAGGGGATATATGGCAATTTATGGTATGTAACCAAGAGCAACATGTTTTATGTGTAAGTACATTGTTTAGCATTCTGGAGGACTAGGAAAGAGGCACATAGGTCCCCTTGTATCCTGAATATAGTATGTCATTGGATCAGGATTAAAATGTATTTACAGTGACATTTTGAGCCTTGTAGAATGTCAAGAACTGTAGGGTTTGATTTCTTTTTCAAAGCAAATTTATTTCCATTATTAGCTCCCAAATCCTAGTTCTGACTTAGAACATTTTCTAAACATTTCCAGTAGTTTTTTCCAAGTTACTCAACTAGATGTGCAGTTGTGCTTACTTCAAGAAGGAGAGTGTAGAAAATGTCTCATTGAGGCATCAGTATGGTTTGAATTTGGGAGCCTAAACACAACTCCTCAGTGCTTGTTTGTGCCAAAGGAGGAAGTCACTGGCAGCAGTGACTTTTACCCTGCACTTGGATTAGCCCTTTCATGTGCTGCAAACCATATTGTACAAGCATTATACAAAAGCATATGATGAAATATGCATATGGCATGTGCCAGACATTTCCAAGAGTACTGATATGAATACACTTAATATGTCAGTCCCTCACCATGTTATTCTAAATTCTAGGGGTTTTAAACCCAAAGCAGTTGATGGTATGTTTTTGGAGGCTGGCGAAGCCCCTTTCATTTGTGCAGCCCCTGGAGTTGTTCAGGTCCTGCTGGCAGAAAGGAGCTTTCAGTTTTACACACACAATGCCACTCCTTCTTTCCCTAGTGAGTGTAGACCTAACATTTTCAATCTCTTCATGGATAGTTCTCTTCTCTGGTGCCCCAGGCAATGAAATCCCAGAACAGATTTCTGCTAGAGACCTGCCACTGGTAAGTGGCATTGTGGCATTCCCTGATTTATATCCAGTGCCTATGAAGTTTTTCAAATTAGGTGGGGATCTGTTTTCCAGAGCTCTCTAAGGTGTGTATGTAGCATGGTGGCTCTACTAGTTCTTGGAGAAGTCACAGGTAGGAGCTGTCACTCGGAATGCACAGCTCCAAAGTTTTGAATAAATAATCGGTGTGTGAATCCTGCATCCTCAGCTGACCTAGATGTGATAGATCTAATTATGTCAGGGCTCCACACGTTGTTTTTTTTCTTTTTGCACCAATGCATTTATTCTATTTCTTTTTAATTGATTGACCAGGGTAGAAAAAGTGATTTTGCCATGTTTTTCTTTGTTTTTATGGGGTTGTAAGATGTCTGACCCTTACTCTCCTACCACAGGAAAATCTTGGATTTATTTTAGAGAAACTATGAACAACTTATGTATAAATGGAAAAACAGCACTTCAGTTGTTCAAGAAAACTAGCATTGTTATACAGAAGGCAATGAATGAATCTTTTTTTCTGCATGCTCGTAGAATACATGAACTCTGGTGACCTCAAATCACTCTCTGTTTAGGTAGCTGTGAAAAACTATTGCTAAACTTCCCACTGAAGCTGTACTGACTTGCAGAATGACACAGACTCTTTTGGCTACTGATGGGACATACTGCTGATTCCATGTCCATAAAATCTGGAGAGAATTCAGGGCACACAGACTGGCTTCCCTTCAGCCAAGATGAAAAAGCCTGAATTCAATTCTCCAGATTGGAAGATTAAGAGGTGCTTTGCTGCCCAGATTGCATCCCCACTTCTATGCACAAAATTGGCCCTTACTATATCTATATAATTTTGAAATAGAGAGAAATTAATGCAGTCTCTAAAATATTGTCCATTAGGGATAAATTTAAAGAGAAGTTCTATAAAAATTGAGAAATTAACACATTTACAAATAAGTATGACATGTTAGTAATCATAAAACAAATTCAGAATACTATTCTCTTTGTCACTCATGTCCAGCTCATATGGACACTATTTTGGTACAAGCTCTAAAAGGCAGGAACCCTTTTCCACAGTGGGAAAGTCCATATTTGTGACATGGGTGATGTGGTTTATTGAAGTGGTGTCTTCTTACAATGATCTCTTCACTGTTATGTTTCTGTGGCATATTTCCTCTGGCTTCAGGGAAGTGTGGGCCATCTTCTAAAGGAAAGGCAAAGCTTCCCCTTAGGTGTAATTAATACGTTATTATTGCTTGTGGTACAAATAAGGGGAATGTCCCATGATCTTAGTGAAAACAGGGAATTCTCTTGACTCTGTTTCAAACAACTGCAGCAGTTTTCTCCTCCAGTGTGCTTTTGCAGGGAGCAGTGACCACCAGTATCCATCTGTGTTGGACTTTGCTCTGATTAGAGAGCAATGAAGAATACAGAAAAAAAAAACCTAACCCTGAATTAGTAAAAGATTGATCAAATAAGGTGGCAGTTCTTAGGATAATTCAGGTGGAGAGGGACCTCAGGAGGTTACCTCAGTCAGTCTCCAGCTCAAGCTGCACTGTCAGTGTGTATGACTGTTCTTATTTCAGCACTCTAAAGTTCTGAACCTGGTTCTAACTCTACATCCACTGAAGCTGTGGGGAGCTGGGTTCATCTTAATAGTTAGCACTTCTTAAATGTCTGTCCAATCTGCCTGTGATGGTTGCATTCAATTCCCTGCAGCCTTAAAAGAGTTTTTACTAGGTATAGAGACAGCAAAGACAGACTTGTCTTCTCACTCAGTTCTGAAAGCTTTCGTTTGTTTGACAACACTTATACTGAGCTTGGCTCATTCTCTCACAAGGAGAAAGTATGCAAACTTTGCATAGAAGTGGGCAGAAAATTTGGCTACATTTGTTTGCTATAGCAAACACCAACTCACAGAAAGGCAAACATTATACTGATTTTGTTGAAGCTTGAAGAAAACATGTCTGGTGCCCAGTATGGAATTTTGGATCAAAATGACAAAGGAAAATGCAGAAGCAACTGCAGTTTGAGACCCAGAGTATTTATATGCATGTTCCCTATTTGGATTTCTCATCTTGTTTTATTGTTTACTCCCACCATCGCTCTCTCCCCCCTATGAATTAGACTTTTTCTAGGTGTAATACTTTTGAAATTTCAAATTCTTTGTGACTCGGAAATAAAAAAAACCCCACTCATCATTTCCATCTGTACCACATCTAGATATGAAACCTCATCTTTTGTGGGCTGAAGTCCTGCTTGCGGGGAAGCAGCATGTGGTTGTGCTGCTTTGATGACCCTCTCACACCCCTGAAATACAGTGGAGACTGCTTAGAACATTTTGTGCCACTCTGGAGTGAATTGCACAGGCCAGGCCCTGCACTGACACATTTCCATCCATCCCCTGCAATGCATGTGGCAGCAGTATTCCATCTGTTTCCAATGAGGCATAGCGGGGGAGGAAATCTTATCCATAAGCATCTCCCACATCACTTATTATTCTATTGAAGAGCATCTCTGCAACAGAATTTGTTTGTGAAAGATTTTTAGCTATTTGTTTATTTTAATACCTGTGGATGTCAAACAGAAGAGATTAGCCAGTTCCTGAACCTGGCAAATTCCTCGGCAGAAATTTTTCCAGTAGATTTGGAGTCAATTCCAGTATAAATTATTGTTGTAAAGGTCTTGCCTATATTCTCCAAAGCATAGATAATAATGTTGTATGTATCTATTCTATTTTTGGGGTGAGGCAGTTGTAGCTAGATTTAACTCGAAACAAAGAGCAAGCTGCTCTTTATTTAATTCCAGTTACAAACAAGTTATAGCAAAATATCAATGGAAGGTGAAACAAAGGAACAAAAACTACCACTTTGCCGAGGCATTCTGTTAAAATGTACATTTCTTTGTATGGAAGAGCACTGCAATCTTTTTTTAGAGGCAAATAGTTTACTGTGATGTGTATGAAATAGAATTTTGATAGACAGAATAAGCTGCAATCCAGTTCTAAACTATAGATTTTCAAGCAGATTGATGCAACAAATTGTTAGCAAATAGCAGTTTGCAATTTGATGCTAATTAGACATAAGGCAAATATGTGCCATGACAAATTAGCAGCAAACCATACTGAAAAGGATTAGCAAGAGCTGGCACAGAGACTGCTCGATTTTGCATACTTCCTTGTCTTAGCCTAGGAGGTCTGAGCCAGTTTTCCTTCTCTGTAAATAAGAAACCAGAGCAGAGATCACAGGCATGCTAGAATGCCTTTAATTGCATATTTGAAATGTTTTAACTCTCTCTTAATCCCATGGAGGCTTTTCTCCATACCACCAGCTTTATTATCCTGGGAGATGATCAAGTACTTTATCCATTTAATATTATAACTAAATATATTATGAGGTAAGTAACTCATGGGGTTATTTACTTTAGCGAGTCTATTGTACTTATAGATTTAAGAAAAAGCCCCATTCTTATTCAAAACACCTTTGCTTCACTTCCTGCAAATGTGTTTTTCAGCGAATTTAATTATTCATTTCATTAATAAATTAATTTTTGCTAGAGGATTATCGCATTTCTTTACTGATGTGCACAATGCCATTGTAGTAGTTAGTGTAGATCAAACTCATCACCATATCCAGGCAAGATACTGCAGCTGTGTTTTCAAACCAGAGAAAAGCAGGAGGTAATTTTTAAGCCAGTTCTTCAGATCTATGCCTGAATGCCAACACAGCATAATTGTGACTTCAGAACTAAAGTAAAAACTGCTCTGGCATCTTTGAAGGGTGACATAATTTCATTAGGATCAAGAAGGCTAAACAAAAAACCACAGTAAAAATATCTGTTTGTTAAGCAGCCTATTCTCTCTTCATGTGGCTGTTTGTTTAATTTTTAAAATTAAGTTTCTGAGGTAAACTATCACATTCCCCAGACTTTCTACTCCCATTTGCTGGTGTGTACTTCAGTTTGGATATGTAAAATGACATGTTTATACTTCAAGGAATCATTGGGTAGATCAGAGATTCTTAAATACAGTTTCTCTTTCAAATCTGACTTTCTAGGGCATACAAAACATTTAACTTACTAGGTGGATGGTTGTTAAAATTATACATATAAATTACATTCCCCACATTCCTATGTCTATATATGGATCAAAAAGATAGTTAGAAATTGTTCAAAGGTGCTAAAACATTATGTAGTTAGATGTAAACACACGTTTCTGTTACCAAAATAAATGAAGTGGGAAAATAAAAGGATATTATGCACAAAAGATTGTTCTTTCATAATCCTTAGAGAGAATTCCTCAGACAATTTAAACACGATCAGTAACACGTTTTGCCACAGCACTGTCTTCCCACATAAACAGTATGATACCACACTATTAAGGATTTACAAAAAGGCAATGAAAGTAGTTGTGCTGTTTAAAAAGAAAAAAAAGTTAAAACTCCAGGCTTTTCCTGCAATCTCTGAAGGTGTTTGTGTATAATTCACATGAAAGGCTCTAACCTGTAAAAGCTTCTGTGTGCACTGAGACTGGAAAAGGCTGTCTCACTGAGTGTTTGCCAGCTCCCTTTTGCCAATATTTTTGCCCACTTGCCACAGCACATCAGAAATTTCAGCAATGATCTTTATGCTGGTGCAAAATCTTAGAAAAGTGAATTGATTGCCCTCTGGGCACAAAGCTTTATTTCCTTTTTGTCCCTGCACAGACTTGTGGTGAATTCTTGGTAGGCAGTTATTTGCCTCTATTGAAAGAATGTAGGCAAATGTAGACCGAAAATTGTCATAGTTAAATGGGATGTTGTTAAAAATCTTAGGATTACATGCAATCTATAAATGGCTGTAATTTCTAAATGGCAATTCATTTCTAGTCAAGCCTTTTCACATGGTATCTTCCCTTACAAAAGCATCACAAATTTTCTGCCTGTAATGTTTCTCCCAAACACCCCCACTGTTCAACTCAATGACAGCTTTCCTGGCAGTGCAGAAGCAGATTTTACATTTTCCTGTACATGCAGTGTCAGCCCAGATAGTGCCTCTGAGAGCTTTGCTGCTTGTGGCTGCTGTGGCAAATCTTTGTGCTGGAGGACAGATGTTCTACACCGTGCAGGGGATCTGGGTCATGCAGCACCCACTGACTTGGAGCATGGGGGATGTTGGGAATCTCCTCTGAGGCAGCCACAGCTCCAAACCCACCTCCCAGTTCCAGCTATTATCAGTCCCAGGCCTTATCACAGCTGTAAGTAGTGCGTTGCTGCTTTCTTTTTTTTTTTTTCTTTCTTTTGTGATTGGGCTTTTGGGGAATACAAAGGGCTTGTGATTTTTTTGAATGTATATTTGTTTCTATATGAGAAGAAAAAGATAAAAAAATCATGGGGCAGGAAAAAAATACTTGATGAAAATGAAACATTCATAAATTTCTTAAACTGCTAGAAAACCAAATTCATCCTGATAAAGCACAGAATTTTTTTGACAAATGTATTATCTCTTTAGATCATGGGATTAATAACATCCATTGTCCCCAGGAAAATATGTGCACTCATGGAGAACCTCACTGACATTGCTGCAAAGAGGTGAGTTCAAAAGGCCAGATATTAAAACCAGTTTTGTTTTTGTTTTACTTGAAACCATATAAATTTGCATTTGTATCACTTATAGTGGGTGACTCTACACTTACCTAAGTTATGTGCACATTTATTTGTGTAAAGATACATATTCATGAGAAATGCAGATGTGCTACAAATTTGACTTCCAGAGTCCTGTTTGTTTCTGTTGCACCTGGGGATGAGAATGAGAGGATGGTTGTGGCTGGAAGGGTCTCTGAAGATCTCTGAGTCCATCCCCCTGCCACGGCAGGCTCATCTGGAGCAGGGGACAGCACCATGGCCAGGTGGGTTTGGGACATCTCCAGAGAGGGGGACTCCACAAACTTTCTGAGCAGCTCTTCTGGTGCTCTGTCATCCTCAAAGTAAGCTGAGGTGTGCTTAACTGAGTTAATGGCTTTGATGGTTTTACTTCAAAATCATTCAAGTTATCCTTATCAATATTGTCATTATTGACATGGGGGATGGTGTGATGGAATCTGACACTTCTCCCAGACACTGAAATATGGTTGTCTGGGGATTCTGGAATGCTCATAATAATTATGAAACGTTTATTGTCTTTATCTGCATATCTAAAATTCATCAATGAATAAAAAGAGGAAAATCTTTAAAAAAATAAAACAAAATATTATCCTGTCTTAATCTGTAGTTGCTTTCTTTTATCTTTTTAAGATGCTTGAATTCACTTTGTTAGCAAATTTCTCTTGACAAGCACACCTATTTATTATTACTAAGCATCCTTTTTAGGAATGTCTGAAATGACACATGTATTGTTTTAAATAAGATCATAGAGTAAATTTTTAACCACGCAAGCAATATAGTAAGAATAGAGTGAACAAAACATAATTTATAGTTTTATACCATTCATCAGGATCATTTTATTTGCTGCCAGCATATGGCAAATGCAGAAACATTTTAACTTCAATTAAAAATTTTAAGCAATATTAAATCTGTTATTGAAATCATAGAACATATATGCTTCTAGGTGCTGTGTGAATTCCTGAATATTTGCATGTCTTCAAGCAAGGAGGTGTCACAGGGGCAGCAGAGGTGTGTGAGAACTTCACCACTCTGCAAAGGAGAAGGAAACAGCTGTTTCTGCATTCCCTCACTCACAGTGATACAACTTCTCTCTGGCCTCAAATACACATTTCATTCTCCTCTGGAAAAGGAAGTGAAAGAAATAGTACTGCATTTATATTTGATGTTTTATAGAGAAATTATGATACCTCAGCAACAGTATTAGGTACATGATTAAACAATTTTGTAATTTTTTTTTTTTTTCCAGAAAATAATTGCATCATGTTTCATGATATCTGTATTATTGCTGCCTTCCTAGAGCGGATCTTATCACTGCCAGGAACCCAGCTGTCTTGCTGAGTTACTGTCCCAGCAAAGGATATTTTAAACACCAAAGACCTATTTCATCCTGAATTTGTGGCTGGTCAGAGTTTGAGTTTGAGTACCAGTGCCACCTCAGCAATATTGAAACCAAGAGCATGGCCTAGAGGAAATAAAGAAGTGAGTATTGTCTTAAACTCCTGTCTAGTAAAACACTTAAGTGCTTATTTAACTTTAGACATACCTGAACCATACTAATTCCTTATAAATTGCTGATTTGTTAATTTTAGTGGATTTATTAAATTGAAGACTCAAGAAATTAAGAGCCCCCATAGGATGATAGGAATAAGGAAGATCCATACTGAATAACTGAACTAGTTCCCCTAAGGTCTCACAGATCCCTGTTTACTTAGGCACCTACCAACATGCAGATTTCTTGCCTTGTGTACTGCAGTGCATGAGCAAAATCCAGTAATTTCACGATTATAAG
>VRYO01001792.1:4569968-4595501 GCA_009812075.1 Sialia sialis | reverse complement strand
GCGGCTTATAATCGTGAAACTACTGTATTTGCTACCAGGCTGGTACCTTTGATGTGCTACAAAAACAGTTAATGCCCTGAATGAGGCCCACACTAATGGGGCTGTCTCAGTGTAAATCTTCACCATGGTGTTGGTAATGCTAACAAAGGTTGCAATGTTATCAAGGGTTTGGAACAGAGATTGTGTTCAGCTCCTTTGCCTACATTGCTTAATTCTGAAACTGCTGGTCAGATAAGCAGCAGATGGTAGAGACTTCTGCAAATGCATGGTATTTTCAAATTAACTGCAATACACTGTATGGGGCTGAGCCATAGAGCAGCATTGTGAATCGTAGTTATGCACAAGTAGATATGCAGTGAGGAATGAAACTTCCAGTTTTCTAGCTGTCAATTTACCTTTTCTTCTCCATTCCAGTTCTGGAACAGAAAATCCTCATCAGTTTGTGAATTTAGATTCAGCAGAAATGGGGGCGGGGAGAAGATATCTGAATTTAAAACACTAGCATCAACAATAAAAATTTAAAAATATTTATAAGAGGGCATAGATAGTAGGAATGGGGAAGTCACAAATGATACCTCTCAGGCTACTAGAAATATTTGTATTTGCTGAGGAAAGGGCAGTTACAGAAAAAACCCAGCTGAATCAAATGCACTGGACCCTTGGATAAACAACAGACAATGGAGAACTGGCCAGTGCTCAGCACAGGTACAAGTTAATAGGGTTCTCAGAGACTCAGGATTAGCACTGATGCAATCAGGATATTTATTGGATTTATTTGCACTGTAAAGACTCAAGTGAAGGTGTGTACGGAATGCAAAATAAAAGGGAAAAATATGCAAGACAACAATTTTTGCTTAATCAAGTCCATGGCAGCCTCTGAGGAATTCTAGAGATCTTACTGATTTAGGAAATTACAGAGCAGAAATCCAAATATACTCAGTTTTGACAAATTTCCTGCAATGTAAATTTTGTAGAATTATTTGCAGTATTCATAACCATTGATTGAATCCTAAATTAGCTACAATGACTTGATAGAAAGAACCTCGATGAAAATCAGATCCTCCTGAAGTCTCTGTGAGTTTTGCCTTTTCTTTCAGTGGGGATGAAGTTCCCCATGATCATCATTACTGCAGACAGCTCAATAGAAAAGGCTGCTCATTTCACAGTGGTGGTCTGAGCAGCCAGCAAAATGCTTGGGTGACTAAAGAATGGGTTGGAAAATAATATTGCAATATTATGATATCTATCAGTGATATCATCTTGCCTTGAATGCACAACTGAATTCATACCTTTCTGCTTGAAAATATACATCATAAACAGAAAGAGTAAAGTAATAGTCATAAAAAGTGTCCAAAAGTATAGACAATTTCATGTGCAAAGGGCGAAAATAGGGGAGCTTATGTTAAGTGGATGAGAAGATGAGTAAGGTTTTGTAGGAAAGGAATGATTTACATAAGGTAAATCTGATTTCTTTCCTGGCTTTGTCCCGTACTGCAAACAGAGAAGTGTGCCAACAAAGGAGGAGGTTTTGCTGGTATGCAGATAGCACTTAGAGCTGAAGGAAGTCTTTGGAGTGAAAAGTGTGGCAGGATTAGAAAACAAATAAAGCTGGACATCAATGTTTGTAAGGCAGTTATCAGATGCAGGGAAATAAAGTAGGAAAGCCCAAGCTAATATCTATCCTTTGACAAAACTTTCTTTCTCCCTTGGGAATAGTGATGATTTGTTGTTCATTTTTTTTTCCCAAATCCTGGAACCTGTTAGCTACAGGCAATGGGGTGGGATGCTGGGTTAGGTCACACCCTACTGTGATTTGTGTAATTTCTCCTTCCAATGCCTGGGGCTGTCATGGGGATGCAGTTTAGGGGAGACAGGCTGCTCAGAGTCCCCGAGTGTCCCAGCCTGTCTCTGCACTCCTCCTCTCCAGAGCTAAGGAGCTCTGTGCAAGGCTTGTGCTGAAGGAGGATTTTCTTCCCCCATCAGAGCTGAAGGAATCTTCAGCCTTCGATGGAAAGCAGGATTTACACTTACATATTCATCTTTTGTCTTGGGACAAAACATAAAGTCCCAAAGTAAAGACTACAGACTTTTCTGGTAGAGAGCTTCAGTCTCTAAATGTCCTATTTTAGCTTTTCATGTAAAACACATTCTGATTTGACAAATGCTTGTGCCACACAATGTCATAGGAGTGGGTTCATAACATTCAGATGTTGTCAGTGTGCAAGTTTGTTTGTTTGTTTCTTTTTTTTCTAATTTTTAAAAAATTTCTTCAACAAGAGTTTATGGCATTATTTTTATGCTATGGTAGAGTTTTGTAGAAAAACCAGTAGAAAAATTTAGAATAGCTAGAAATGCTTGCTGATTAGAGTGGTGCACAGCTGAAGCATTACCAGTGGAGTTGCTTGCTCACTGATTTGTTGCCAGGTAGCGAGCCAATTAGCAGTGCTGGTTATTATTTACTTTTCATGCTATAGATCACTAAAATTGTGCTGTTGATTTATCATTTATATTGTTGTATTGTCAGCATAATTTATTCAGATCATGCTGGGATACCTGGGAAATTAAGTAATAAAGAGAATGGCATAGAATGAGTCTGTATTCACAGATATTTACTTTGCTTTTAATGAGAATGCATGTTCAGGTAAAACATACATAATTTAGCTATTAAATTGTTTTTTAAATAAAAAGTTTGTACCTTGTATTTCTTTTTATAAATAAAAAGATTTGGTTTCACTTCTTACCTGATTTTTTTCCATTAAATAAGAAACTCTTTACAGATTAGGTTGAATAGCAGACCAAGTCATTATGCCAACTTAGTTGACTAATAATTTGCAGGAAGCTGTACTAGTTGGGATATTACTGAGGTATCCAGTTTTCTTTATGTATTTGATACTACTTCAATTTTTTTGGCAGACATAGATTTTTATTGAAAAGCCTTCCTAATTACTTGAATTATTTAAAAAAAACCAAGGGAAAATTGAAAGCCAGTATTTTACAAGAAATAAACATTCAGCTGACTAGAAAGGGTGATTTTAGAATGCTTTGACTTTAGAATGCTTTTTGTACATTTTTTCCTCAGCTGGGATTAGAACATGTCAGAGATTTTTGTATAGCTTCATCTTCTTTCTTTCTTTTAATTATATCTTTTAAAGTCTTTTGAGTAACAAATAGATCTGTGTGTGTATTCAGTAGGTTTGCTCTAGTCAAGAATGGTTCTCTCCTGAGTGTTCCATAAGGAAAAAGAGCCCGGTGCTTCCAGTGGATGGATGTTCTTTTCCATTATGACAATGGCGTTTCTTCCTAAACTTGTGAAAATTAACTTCCAAATGAGGCAATAATTCAAAGCAAAGGGGAAGAGGCTATTATTTTCCTTTGGCTATAAAACCCCCTTATCTTTTTCAGTTGTCTTTGCCTTTAGTTTCTGTTTTCAGTGATAGCTCTAACACACCAGTAGAACTACATAAAAGTCACTTATTTCTAGTCAATCTTGATACAGGAATCTTTTAAACAGCTCTATTTACCCCAGAACTTGAATTTTCTGCCAGTCTTGTGCCATGACTTTGTTTTCACAACACTCTTCCTTTGCAGTGACTCTTGGGCATGGTCACACCTGAGAAGGAATAAGCCCAAGGAGCAAACATAAGTAATCCCTGAGCAACTATCTGATTCCCTGCTGACCAACTTTTAAATAATCATCTTTGCATGTGGTATGAAGGATTTTTTATATGCCTCCAGGAATCCAGGGGAAGAAGTTTCTGTCAAAGGATAGAGTCCTAAAAATGTTCGTTCTTAACCGAAGTATCTCTGGTAATCTCTTGCATGAATTTTGATACAAGGTTGAGGTCAGGTTGTGTGATGGTGTGAATGAATACTGTCAAAGAAACCATGCAGTAAAAAGGCTCAGAACAATTTGGATATATCCTATGTCTTTAAGAAGTGTGAAGGGAAATGTAAATGATAATTCATTGTTTTGTGTAGGAGACGCTTTTATTCTTTAGCAATCTTGTAAAGCAGAAGCGCAACACTTGCTGTAAGTAGGTGTAAAAGCATTTTCAGAGGCTGAAATCACGGGGATACTATGCTTTGTGTGTTAAATTGTCTTAAAGGGTACGAGTACATGCATTCAGCTGGATTATCTAGAGGCTGAATAACTTTGTAAATTCAAAACCAGCAGACCTCTAGTGAAATGTTTATTGTATTACTAAGTGAGGATACTTTTTACTTATTTTGACAACTATAGGATAGTTTCAGTTGGAAATTATTCATGAAATATGAGTGCACTTAAGTAATATTTTATGAAAACATTGAAATCTGAGCTTGAGACAGGCACATTGCATGATAAAACATTGGGAGCCTGTGTGTCTGTGTGCAGAGAATGGAGAAACTCCTTTATTTTTGCCATAAGATGTGTGAGTCACTGGGGAGTAAGTGACACTCCACTCTGGAGGTTTAGTGGGTGTCTGCTATGAGGATTTCAGGAGGAAAGCAGGTTTTCTGCTTTCCACATTTCTCCTGAAACCACTGCATGTCATAACACAGCTGAAACAGAATACAGGATGGGCTGTAGGAAGATGCAGCATTATTCCATCTGTGAGAGAAAAAAAGGCACTTAACTTGCTATTAGCTGTGTTATTTGAGATTCACAGGATCTCTCCTCACTTGAATGATAAATGTCAAATTCCCACAGAACCCACCCCTTATTCTCTTTAAATATAATGGCAAACATTTGTCCATGGCAGTGAGTGTTTTTTTTAATTTAATGTTATAATATTGATGAAATTCAAGTCTTTATTTTAATGCTATTTACTACAAAAGTCAATTGCTTAGTGAAAAGCTGATTCCTTTAGGCAGAAAATTTGCTTCCCCAAATTCCAGACGTTTTAGTGTTTATTCTTTTGAACTTGGATAACGCATGCTCTGCGTCTTAAGCTCCCCTAGTCTGTCTCAGGATTTCATTAACCTTAGTTGAAATATTAACATGTTTCTGAATTTGTGTGCTCCTCGGTGCTGCTTCTATTGCCAAGCAATGTTGTACTGCTCCCAGTTTTCTCAGCTGCCATGGACAGCCAGAATGCACCTTGGAGAATCATTAGCACTGATGGACATCTTTTCAGTAACACATTTTCATCCTCTAGATGGACCATATCTGATACTCAGCTAAGATGGTCCTGTGTTTTTAAAAAGGGCTTGATACCCTTTTGAATTATGAAATCAAATTAGCAGTTGACAGAATGTATCATGTTAAACTTTTGCCAGTTTCGTTTTGGCTTGCCTCTCCAGGAAAAGCCAGTTCTGTACAGAACAAGTATTTTGCAGTCATACGCTCTGGCTTCTCAATGAGTTGATTTATATTAAATCTGGGTTGTTTGCCCAAATTTTCTGTACTGTGACAGGAGATAGGATAAAAGCACGGAAAATACTCAGAAATATCCTGTTGCCTTTTAATCCCTTTATTTCCTTTTAATAGTATTTTCTTTGCATAGTTCTTGACACATGAGTTTTAGTGACCTAATTCTCCTGATTGTGTTTCATTAAGCCTACAGATTCTGGTGAGAAGTACTAATTTGGAACGTAAGAGTCCAACCAGAAGTTTATTTTGTGTTGAAATAAGAACTACTAAGGAGGTCATCAGAGCAACTGGATGAGGGAGAACTGTCCTTTTATAAGCAGAATTGAGAAAGAGACATGCCAGGTAGCATTCATGAGTGAGATGCAGATGAGAAGAGGAAATTTTAAAGGGAAGTTTGCAGATAACAGAAGAAAGCAGATAGGACTATAAGAAAGAGACATTTCTTTGGGTGGAGATCATGGCTTTCCCATGATTTATAGAGTTTTTCAGAATTCAAAGCAAAGCTGTGCTGACTCGTGGCTGTCAATATCAAGACATCTCATTATTCCAAACCATAAAGGTTTATGAATCTCTGGTACAAAGCATGCCCCATCCCTACCTGCCCTCCCTCCTTTCTGAATATGACTGGAGAATTCCAAAAGGTTTCAAGTTAAATCATTATTTTATAGGAGATCACATAATGAAGTCAAAGCTGAAGGAGAGTTTATCCTGTCCCTGACTTCTTTTCCTTTACCAGGATGACTCAGGACTGGATTTCTTGAACAAGACAGAACAGTAGTTCATGCCTCTGCTCTTTATGCTCCCAGCACTGCTGGCTCTCACTTTCCTGTGCAAAATCCTTCCCTTGGATGTACATCCAGGACAATGTGTGCTGTACTAAAGCAGATCTCTTTAGCTCAGGCTGAAATCTTAGGTCAAGTAGTCTTTAGGAGAGAAGAAATCTCATATTTCACTCTATAGTTTCTTAGGGGAGAAAAAAAAAATTTGGTATTAAATATTGCTTTCTAGTTGATTTTATTGCTTCCATTGCCTTCTACTCTTTCTATTCTTTCTTTGACAATTGTGAAGCAAAATTCAGACTTTTAGGAGCAAAGGCACGTGTGGCTCAGTTGCCAAATTCTAATGTACATAGCTGCTCAGTATCCAAAGGTCTTGTGGATATGCAGTAGTCTGAGCTCTTCTCTCAAAAACTCATGGAGCTCTAATGTCAAATCATTATCTACTGGATCTGTGGAGATCAGTGGTGTGGCTGTTCCAGTGTTTACAGGGTAGGTCTTAATGGGTCTCTGAGGGTAAATGTCAGAAAAAGGTGAAACGTCTGCTTAAAGTTATCACTCTCAACCAGCTGTTTAGTCATTTACTATCTTAACCATTTATATTTGCAGCACTCTGGAAATACTGAAAAGCATCAAACAATAAGTGAAGGGTTAAATTAGAAAACAATGTATTATTTTGTGTACTGTACTAGGTAGATTTATCTCCTTATCATTTTGTTCTCATTGCAAGATGAAGTGGAAACTGGGCAAAGAAAGATTAATGGTCACCAGGCAGGGATACAGTGATTGGAGTGATGTTGCATGTGTTAGTGTTGGTCCCAATTATTTCATTCCATAGCAGGATTTAGTTACATACCTGCATTTTGGAGAAGTCTTCAATTTGTTATTTGTTGTGACAAGGTGAAAGTTGCTCATTTAGAGCAACCCAAATCTTCTTTATCTGGATAATTCTTCTTCCTGTGTAATTTCTAAAGACACAGCAGAAGTTGTCTTTGAGGATGATATTAGCTGTACCCAGTGATTTTGCATTATTCTGTACGTGGCTGTTTTTTACCATAGGTGAATAGAATGCCAGGGTGTGTAGATCTTGGTTTCATTGTCTTGCCTTACCTGGGAACTCTGACTATCTTGATTTTCATTTTAATTGCGACTATTTACTGCACAGACCAGCTGCCTCACAGTTCACAGTTAGTCCTTCTGCCCTCTTCTCACAGAGGATGTTAAGGGCTGAAAAATGGGATTTTGTCACTATTCATTAAAATCCTTATCCTATCCTTCAGCTTCTTTAAAAACATGCTTTCCTTTGAGTCTCCTGGTTGAAGAAAATCACTAGTAAAGCAGTGCCTGCACTAGATGATTTCATTAGTGCTACTGCATACTGCTACTGCTTGGCTTAGCAGCCTCCTCCTTCACTGAGGATGGTCAAGATATTTCCTTCCAAAATGTGGTGAACATATATCTGCTCTGTGATGGGAGATGTAAACTGATTTTCTCAAATAATTGACAGCTTTATGCTTGATAAGCAGTTGCTGACCCACCCACTTCCTAATTGTTGATTTGTCTTCTGGCTTTGTCAGCTCTTGTAACTCTGTTCTGCTGTCTTGTTCAGGATCAGACTTAAATTAAAAAATCCTGACATATGAATAATATTTCTGGTTAAACTGAAATAATTTATTTCATGTGGCTGCTAACCAGCTTCAGGGAGTAACAAACACAATACTACCTGTCTGTTTCAAAAATCACATTCTAACCTGGAAATCTGGTCCCACTGGCTGAAGATCAAATGAACAATACCATCCTTCTGCACTCAGCCACACGTGCCCTGTGTACACAATCCAGAAGGAAGTTGTAAATAGAGAGTGTTTAGGATCTATGAATAGTTAGCTTATTCTGCTGAGCATGCTCATGTGCTCAGGGTATAAACAGATCAGTCTCCACTTGATCTTCTGCACCTTGTGATTTTGACATCATCATAAATTCATATGGTATTTTTATGGAAGCTGTAGAAAAGAAGTGGCATAGCTTTGGCAGCCTTGGCACAATTTCATTTTGTATTGACTGTAATATTCTATTTTTTCCCACACTGCTGTAGTTCTGCGGTTCCTTTTATCATTTAGGTATTTAAGGCACTGTTGCATAATATGTTGGGTTTTTTTGTTAAATAAAAAGTGGTCTTTTTGTGATCTTTTCATTTACCTGTGAAGGAGAAAATATCTGTGTTACCATGTGTTTGATTCTGCAACAGGGTCCCTCTCAAGTCTTGTCACCACAGAATATGGGAAAAACCCTCAGAATAAAAGTAATCTTTAAATTCCATGGGTTTTCCTGGTAAGTACTCGTGCTATAACAACTGTTAGAGAAAGAGTTTAGTTTTTTTAGTTTTCTGTCTTAATGTATCCTTCTGGAAAAGAGTATCTCTGCATCTCTTAATGGTGTGATAGCTTTCAAATGTGTTGTTGTCTGAACCCTTGATTAAACAAAATGGTGCTGATTGCAGCAGGGTGACTAAAACGTGGACAGAAGTGGCTATTGCAGCCTGCTCACTAAGAAGTCATTAATCAAAGTTTTATCTGATTTCAGAGGCATTAGGTTTATCAGTCACAGTTTATAAATGGCATGTCATCAGCATCAAAGCAGAGCAATGCCTTGCTCAAGTGCTGCTGTAGAGCAAGTGTAAACATCCCCTGCAGATGCACTGTGTCCTTACACCAGCAGCTGTGTCATGCACCACATTGCAACCTTTAGCTTTTTTGCTTAGTTCTGGAATTGCTTGGATGTTGTTGTGTTGGTGATCAGAGTCTGATTTCTCCTTCTCACCCAACCTAAAAATGTTAATGGTTGAACTCTTGATGAGAAAAGTAAAGGCATTTGGTGCAGTGTGTAGAAATATGCAGTGGAATGTGTAGAAATAGACAACTGGAAAAGTTGAAGGTGTTGGGGCCAGCAGGTGTTGAAACTATTTGACATTCAAGTGCAAAATGGAGGGAGTTTTCTTAAACCTATACATCCATTTGAGCCTAAATTTACCTTGATGCTCCTTTAACTAAAATACTACAATGCTAAAAGACTGCTGAACCCCAGCTAGACAGACACTCTGACTGCTCACTTGGTTTTTGGGGTATGTTTTAAAAATTTCAGCATTCAGTTCTGTTTTTGCAAACTTAAGCTCCAAATTGTATATTAATGATGAGAAGATTGTTTTAGACCCTTGAAAGCATACACAACTTCTTTAAGTGATTGTGAAGGTAAATCTTATTGTCTGTGGAAATGACTTTTGCAGAGCTATTTCTTTTATTGCTGTGCTGAATGTGAAGGCATTACTCACTTTAATAAATCCTACTGTATCTCTCAGTCTGTGTAGCCTGATATAAATATCTCCAGTTATGTCATATTACCACCTTTGTACAGCTAATGTTACATTCTTGATGACTGGTGGCTGATAAATGCAAAACCTCATTTGGTTTGTGAGTGATTGAATGCTAACACTGTTTAGATTTCTTAATATACTTGTATTAGCATGAATAAGTAATGAGCATGCCAGGCTTTTTTGAATATTTGATTGTATCTTTATAATGGATTTGTGTCTCTCTCTTTGTGCTAATGTCATTGTAACTTTGTTGGTGTCATAACTCCAAACCCTGGCAATCGATCTTTATCAGAATATCTTAAGTCAATTACCCTCTCATGGCCAAATTACTGTGTCATAATACTTTTCTTATAAAAGTATTCTGCATATTGCATTTAGGATACAAATAGGTACTAATTCTATCTGCAGTATATTCCTCATTTCCTCATTGTGGCTTCTCTGAGTGTATCGAACTGCCCTGTCTCTGTAAGCGCATACATGCACACACAAAACATTAAAGCTTCTTCTAATTCTACTCTTTATTAATAGACTGGCTGACCCTTACTGCTCAAATTCAGCCATCTCTCATGTGCCCTAGACTTCTGCTGCTTCTAAAGGAATTTAGCCCTAATGTTTGCTGTTTCTTGGAAATCATAATCCATCATTTTGGATAGTGACTATTGCAGGAAGAAAATACTAGTTTGCCAAAGACTTCTAGTTATTCCATTACCATAAAAAGACTTGCACCTGCAGTGTAATGGATTTTCTTTCATCATCTTGTGTCCTGTTTGTTGGCTGACACATTAAACAAGTGAAAGAATTGGAAGAAGGTCTTGTTAGCTCATTAGTGGTTCCCAAATACATATTGCTATTTCTATGAAGACATACCTCAAGAGAAGACTGCTGGACCAGTGATTCTAGCACGAACCAGAGATTATCTGGGCATGCATTATTCTGTCTCAGTGCTTCTGAATTTATGCTTCTGTTCTGAGGTCCCAAACAATATTTTTGGTTATGGAAAATTCAAGACCTGTTCTGTGCACTTTGATTCATGACAGACTTAAAACACTTCTGCTTCATGTCAGATATTGGACCCATACTTCCACTTGTACTATGGTATATCTGAAACACAGACCCAGCTGCTGTATTTAATTACTGGGTTTTATCAGCATAACCAGTGTGAGCTGGAAATGGGACTACCAGAGGTGGATCTACCTCTGCTCTTTCCTTTAAAATCAGCAAACCAAAATGCTTCCCATTTTTTAAGCTCTATTAATCAAAATGCACTAATAATAATGTAAAGCGAACAAACTCTATAACAAGGCACAAACAGAACTGCTGAATGAGGGAAAACCTCCAAAAATGGGATAAAAATAAATTACTCCTGCCTGCCGGAGACTGGTGAACAGATAGTCCTTCTATTTTGCTTTTCAGTCCGTTGGCTTAGTGGCTTCTGGATGAAACTAAACTTCACACAGTCTCTCTGATTTCTAGAAAATTTCTTTTTTACTCAGCTCTTCAGATTGGATCCATGATGTTGCCAGACACTACCATTTTTTTCTGGAAACTTCCAGTGTGGCTTCTGCTGTAATCTATGCCCCTAGTGTCCCCAGTGTCCTGCTCTGGCTGTCATTCCTGTGGCCTGGCAGAGCTGAAGCTCAGCTCTCTAAGGGTTTTCAAGTTTTCTGACTTGCTTCTGCACAGGGTTCAATCTGAGCACACAAAGCTTTGGAACCAGGCAATCACAGAGCCTTCCTTTGTTAGCTCCCCACATTCCAAATGAGCTGTTTGCAGTCCTTGGATGCTAAACTGAGAGGAAATCAGTCAGATTCTTCTCTTTGTCACAAACTGTCACCTTGCAGGATGGGCACAGCATCTTGGTCTGCCTTGTGTCTCAAAAAGAGGGGATAGGACGTTAATAACAGTGAATTTTAATATTTTACATAGTGTAATGCAGGAGAATGTTGTGATTAACAAATGAGAGCCTGAGAAAATGGCCTTCTCACCCCAAAATTTTGTCTCTCTTCACTGAAGAGAGTAGAAATTCTTTCCTTATATTCCAGAAAGAAGTTGTGGAGCACACTTGCTGGGAGAAGTCCATGAAGGTTCTTCTTTATTTTCCTACAGACTTAAAACATGTGCTATCAAGGTGTGCCAAGATAAGCTCATGGGACTGTTGCAAAGAGCCATAATGAAAACATCTGGTAACACCTCAGACTTCCACAGATTTGTCAGTGATTAATACAAAGATGGAAATTTGGAAAAAACAGGTGAGCCTTCCTCACCTGTTTCCTTTATTCAAACTCCCACCCCCATTTCCCTTCAGCTTGCAGCCTGTATTCCCTGCTTGCATTCACACTGCGTTCCTTGTTGCACACCATTTGTTCAGGCCTGTTTCCCATGAATTTTTATTCTATGTACACTAATTTCACAACTATAAGGCGCACTGGATTATAAGGTGCACTTTGGGGTTCTGATCAAAATTTTAGTCAAAAGGTGCACCTTATAGTAGTGAAATTACTGTACTTATGTCCCATGTTTCAGACACAAGCAGCATGGCCTCTGGATCAGCAACAGCTCACATGGAATTTTACAGATCTTGTCCTATTAGAACAGGCCATATATTCTGTAGTTTATAGAGTTATGTGGGAGAATCAGAAGGGTCACATCTCCCTCTGTTTTTGCAGAGAAGAAGATGAATGTGGTGTAGTTCATATTGATGCCAAGTACATAATCATATTTCCCTCCTACTTAGGAAACTTTAGCCTCAGAATTTTATGGTAGATGAGCAGATGCATTGCATGGGATGTTTTCCAGGTTCCTTTTTAAAAATCTGAGTCACTCAGCGTTTGCCATGCAGAGTCCTTTACTCTGTAACAACGTCCCTGGACCATTTGAATGTGCACCAGGAAACATGCTGAGCAAATTACTAGATTGAATAGCAAATTTTTAGTAAACTTTGTCTTTTAAGTTAACAAAGTGACAGGTTTGCCAAAAGAAAAAAAAAAAAAAAAAGAGAGATCTAAAAGTAAGGTCTATGTTTTTACCCACTTTTGAAAAAAGCTTTGCATTTTATTTAATGGAATATGCCCAGCCCTGCCCTATGTGATGGCATTGTGTGGACAGGTCTGGTGATGTGAGTGTTTCATAAATCTGCTTATTTGAAAGAGTGCTAAATGAAATTAAGCTAGTGGACAGTTTCAGACCATTCCTAATAGGAGAAAATTTTGGTATCACTACAACTCTTCTGCAATGCTTTGTATTTGCTGTGTTGAGCATCTCTCCATTATGCAGGATGAATTTTGAGGATCCCTTCCTTTCTATGTACTTTCCTTTTAGGTACTGAGCAAAGAGGCATCACTGGGTGTTGTTCAGGCATGCAGGATCAGCCCTCGGGCCCTCATCTTTGAGGAGTTATGTTGCAAGGAATATCCTGAGGCTTACTTTTTTTGACTCTTGTCTGCTCACTACAGTTTACCATGCAAATAGCTTCCCATGAATGATGATTTCAGTGTTGATAATCTCATGTTCTATTAATTCTCTGAAGATTTCAGTGAAGTTCTGTCTAGTGAAAACTAATTCATTCTGTTAACTTTAGAGAAAGAACTTCAGAACACTTTGTAAGAATATGCTTTTTGGTGAACTGTTTTTATATGAATTTTGAAAACAAAGAATTATTAGGAATGGTGCATGACTTTAAATAGCATGATAAGCTTACAGATCACAAGAAGAGTTATGAAATCAAGAGTTTTTCTATGTCCATACAGCTGTAACTGTCCTTGCACATCTGTTTTGTGTTCTTGTATTTTTCCAGCACTTTCTGAGCCACAATTCCAATTGTGGTTCTATTAAATGAGGTAGAAATAGATTGCTTTAGGTGCAGGTGAAAGCAACATCTGGCTTGCTAATGTTATGATTGTCAGAGAATAAGGACAGCAGAACAGCTTTTCTCTCTGACTGTAATGTTTTACCTCATATCTTGCTAAAATAAAGAAAAAGACAAAAAAACTTATAGTCCTTGAGGTGCTTTATCTATGAAAGGGCTTTATGAGGATATGCCCATATAGAAATTACATTTGAGTACCTTCTTAAAGGCTAGTAACCCAAAGATACTTCAGCCACAGGAAAGAAAACCAAATTTCTTAAGAAATGGATAGCATTTCATTCATTCTGTTTGAATACTTTTCTTCAATGGAAGATTGAAAGTGACATTTTTAAAAAGAAGGCTTGACAATGATTCCAGTTCTGTGGTACAAGTAGGCTTCCTACTAAGCCTCCCTGGGCTCTCTGATGTCTGTGGCTGGTAATGGGGGGCAGGCAGCTGTTGGAGCAGGATGAGCTGCTCTGCCTGGACCAACCCAGCCCAGAACTCTGTGAGCACTGCTGCACCTCAGCCTGGTAAAGGGAGCACCACTACTAGAGTCACACAGACAGAGCTCTTCCTTACTCTTTCAGGATTTTCCTTTAGTGTTTGGTTTCATTCTGATTGATACTTGTCCCATCTGATGAGGAAAAATGCAACCTACTCCTCTATAGAATTCCTTCCTGTCATGTGCCTTCTCTTGGGGCACGAGACAATCTGTATGGCAGAGTTACAGGTCTTGAGAACAAGACCCAGGTGGCTTGATGATAAACTTTGGAGTTAGGTAGTCCTGGATTCCTGGCTCTGCAGCAGTCCACTCTGAGCTTTCATCTGATTCCCAGCCCAGACACAAGATAGAAATCATATACTCTTCTCTTGGATACCTTTTAATTTTTTCCTTTAATGAACTGTGTTATTCTTGTTAAACTTTTTTGAGAATTGTCAAGATACTGTATTTCTCTCAGCTGGAAAACTTTATTTAATTTAGTAGTATGAGATGTGTTAAGTTTGAAATTTAATGCCTGTTTTCCTTGGAAGCTTATGGATTTATATGTTGTAAACTTCTCTGGGTGAGGCTTTTTTTCTCAACTCCCTTGGCAGAGTGGTTTATCCTATGTTTCTTCTTTTGATTGCTAAAAGACCATTATCAGCTCTTTTTTCCCTCCTATGATTTAAAAGCATGTTAGGGAAAGTTAATTAACAGTCTGTCCTTTTCCATATTTAAAGATTTTAAAAATATATTTAGATCCTGGAAGAAATTTATATTAAAATAGAATATTGCATGGAAAAGCCACCTACAGATATTAGTTCTCTGGTAAAAGACACAATAAAGGAGAGAGTGACTTTGTCTTTCTTGATGGGGATATATACTAGGCATTTCCATGGTGATTAGTGTTTTATAAATGTCAGAGACGAATGGTCACAAGGAACTGCTGTAAACAGTAACAAGTGTTGAAATAATGGCTTAAACAATTCTCCCAGTTTCCCCTTGTGATTCATGCCCTGTGAAACTGCAAACTGTAGACCTACCTGACCAAGCTAAGGAGCCCAAGTACAGAGCTTGTATTATTTTCTGACCACCTGACATTTCTATATTTTCACTAATTAAAAATATGTACACCTGTACAGTGGCTCAGATTATATCAATACATGCATAGTTTATAATGCTGGCATAATTCATTATCAAAAGATACTCTCCATTTGTGGGAGAATCTCGTAATTAGTCCACATGTAGTGGAGGTGGTAGATGCCTCCTGCCAGTCAGTAGAGCCCTGCCTGGCAGTGCTGGTGTCAGCTGGCAGGTTACCGACGAGAACAGAGTTGTTGGCACCATTCTGCAATATAAAGCCTGTTTTACTTATACACCCCAAACTTCATAAAATTGACCAAATCCCTGCCTGTACCTCATATATGGCATTTTTTGTATTTGTACTTGGAACTCTGTGGTACTAGGGAAGGGAAGGTGGTGTCAGTCTGGCTTGAAGCACCTTCTTTCCTAAAGAGGTGTATACACAGTAATTTCATGACTATAAGGCGCACCCTGTTGACTAAAATTTTGATCGAAACCTGGAAGTGCACCTTATAATCTGGTGCGCCTTATATATGGATAAAGTTCAGAAATTTGCCAACCCAGAAGTATGAGCTGAGCCGCAGCAGCCAGGGGTGGGCAGGAGTGCTGGGGCCCACAGCACGGGGAGGGAGCCTGGGGCTGCATTTAAAGGCTGTGCCGATCCGTGAAAAATGTTTGCAAATTGAGCACCTCCCAGTAAACCCCTCAATTGCATGATTCTGTTACTAATTTGTTACTTTGTTGCATGCTGATCTTTGCTGCGACAAAAAAGTGCACCTTATAGTCCGGTGCGCCTTATATATGGACGGAGTTCGGAAAATTGCCAATAACCTGGAGGTGCGCCTTATAGTCCGGTGTGCCTTATAGTTGTGAAATGGAGTCAGTCTCTGTTAACTGCTATGGAAGTCCTTCTATTCACAAATTGCATTTATTGCAATAAAAGCACAGTTTGGGAGTAAGGCTTTACAAGAGAATAATTCCTCATTTACAAGAGAATAATTTCTTATTTGTATGAGATTAACTCCTGCAAAGTTGATTGAAAACAGTTACCTTGATTTCCAGTCAAAATCAACATTGGTAAAATCTGTGGTTAATGTTTATCTTGTTTATTCCAGAGTGGTATCTTTTCCTAATTTGCCATGGTTGAGCATCTGAATCCTAATTATTCATCCCATGATGACAGTTGGATATGCAAATTCATTAAAAAAGTGTCTTTGTGAGTCCAGGATTTCCAGGACAGAATCAACACCCAGGGCCTGTTCCTGGTCTCACAACAGTGTGTGAGAATGTGAGAACACTTTGCCACCTATATAAGTGTCCCATAAATGAAGGAAACACTTGTAACTTCAGGGTTCCCATGTTCTGAACTCACTTCATCTTGTCTGAAGCAGCAATAGTTACATGAATATTTTACCTATTTAGTCTTTTTTTCTCTGCTGCATTTAATTTTGTTCCTCTTACTGTGGACACCAAAGGACTTACAGGTGTGTTCAAATGCCATTCTATATGGTTTAATCCCTCTGGTGGTTACTGGGTTTGAGGGCCTGTAACAAACCAATTGCTCTTAGTCATTCCCCCTCATTATTAGATGTTTGATGGGATGACTTAGAACCTTGTAAACTTAAGGTTTTGAGGCAACAGTAATGAAAATAAAAATTACCTCATCTCTTTTTGATTGTTATGTGCTCTGAATTAATTAATACACTAGATTTTTTTATACCAAAGTTTTCTTAAGATATGACAAGTGATTATTTCTTTAAGTATGTACTCTATCCATTATTAAATTGATTATTCAAATCTCATTTAAAACAAGAGGCCAGATGGCAATATTCCAGTATTTGTTGCTACTAGCAACCAAAACCCCCAAACTGAATGATTTTCCATTTTTCACTGTGGATGAAGGGATCTCTTCATTTTACATGCAATAAAAAGAAGCTACAGATCACCAATTATGAAACCAGATTGTTATACTAATACTTTATAAAAATCATTCACTTACATTCTGTTACACTTGATGACCTCCTGATGTATGTGAGCTAATTCTAGGTTTGTTAACTTTGTTATCAATTATAATTTTTAGTTAGAATAATATTGTCAGGAAAGAAAGGCTTTTTTCTTTTTTATCTTGCTCAGATTATGAGACTATAATTAATGAGATTATGGCAATTCTAAGAATGTATAAGAAAAAAATAAAATTAGGAAGGGCTCAGAACATACACTGGTACATGTGATTTAAATAAAAGAAATGTGCTTTGAGAGTAAACTTTAAAGCAGCATAAAAATGTCCTTGAAAAATAACAACCGGAGAATGAGTGATTAATATCTTAAGAAGTATCTGTGATTTTAAAAATGGGGACTGAGACAATATCTAGAACTTACTTGATGTCTCACTTGTTAGCATTTAGGAGTCCCAGAGCTGACCACTTTGGCTAATTAGCCAAAAAATGACAATGAGGCAGGGACTCTGGGTCTCTCCTTAATGGGGACTTGCTGTGTAATGGCAAAAAGTGATGTCAGCCTAACTCATTAATTGGTATCAGACAAGTGATAATGACAATAATAAAGACAAATATGCAGAAATAACTTTTTAATTTTCATAGAAGGGGCTGCTTTGCATACAATTCGTTCCTTCATACGCACTTATAAGCATCTGAACATGATTCCTACCTCTGTGAACCCTGTCACTGTGTATGAAATCAGGGTGTTCTAATAATACCCTGTTGAAGCTCTGTTTTGGCCATAGAATTAAATCCTCTTGAGGTGCATTTATTTGTTACTTCTTGTTTGTTCATGATTTCCTATGAAATCAGTGGCACATGCCACAATTTTCCTCAGTTACTTTATAGGCAGTAAAACTTTTGATCAACAGCCTGAATTTCTGCAAAACTTTAGATACTATATACTTCATACAAGAAGTAGATATACTCTCTACAAGTTATATTTAGTGCTACTTATTAAATAGAAGTTGACCTTCTGCTTACTCTGAGTAGGAGATGAGAAAAGGGATCCTAAATGGCTGATGAGAGATTGCTTAATGTACTCTCAGGAAGATCTGAGGGGTTGTAGTAAACAGTGTAGCACAAGAAACAGAAAGGAGGGGCAATTATGAAAATACACTTTTGTTATTTATTGCATTTAGGAAGAGATTTTATTAAGTTAAAAGTTCTCACAAATAACTCTTGAAATAAAATGCTTGGTAAATAATAAACATGCTCAGCCCCATAAACCAGGGACTGTTTATACTCTGGTAATTTCAAGAAATAAATATTATCTTATAAATGCAGCGATGGAAAAATGTGCTAGCATACATGTTAAGTTTCTAATCAAACATTACAAAAATTCATTAATCAGTATTTCATAGTTCATTACAGTCTGACTAATTTTGAAATCCTTCATGTAAATTGATTAAATGTCTTCAGTATTCAGATAAATGGGCTTTTGTTTTAAGCAACCTTTACTGTGAAGTCCATATTTCTCCAGGATTGAGCTCTGGTAACATTTGACTGTCATGTGTGACATACTAGACAGTTGCCATTTCACCTCTTCTCCTTCCCCTCCTCTCTGTTCCAAACATCTCATTGAGCATTTGTGAGAAAAATGTTCTTAAATCTTCTTCAGACGTACCAGGTCATGGTTGGAAAGTGCTCCATCTTCTGCTGTCAGCAGTCACCAAAGCCTTTTTTTTTTTCCTTTTTATTAATACAACTCTGCTTGTGTTTGAAGGAGCTGCTTTGCTGCATAAACTGCAGGTAGATGTTCAAGCCTTGTTTTACACAAGAGAACACATGTGAAAAGTGCTCAGCCTAGCTGCTGAACTCAGATCTGTGTGCACAACCACTCCACCAGAGGAATTGTCCATCCCTGCATCCCCAGTCCCAGCAGCCACTGCCAAATTCCAGCACCCAGACACACAGGCACAGCTTGGTGCCTCCCAAGCTGAGCTCCCTGGAAGGAGAGGAAAGGCTCTGCTTCCACCGAGCACTGCGAGGGCTCAGATTTTACAGTTTTATGTAAGATCTTGATGGAGAGATTAATGGAGCTACTACAGCACATAGTGCATTTTATTAGGGACCCCGTTCCTTCAGTGTAAACATCCAGCAGCTCGTCTGCATGGCAAGTGCAGACAACAGTCTCACACGGTTTTCTGCAAAATAAATCCTCCTGAAAGCTAAGTGCTAGCTGCAAAAGTAATTCCCATGTTCTCATTTGCTTTACTGGAAAATTGAAAACTTTCTGCTGTGAAATTTCAGCTGGCTTTTCAAAAGTGTTCCTCACAGTTTAATTATTTCAGAGCTTGTACAGAATGACTGTAAGGATGGCCAGTATGTATTAAACCCTCAAGTTAAAATCTGACTCCTAAGACTAGTGCTGTTTAGCAGAGCCTTTTTGAGATAAAATGGGTGTTGAGTTCTTATTCATATGAACAGTCTTGGTTGTTCCTTGGAGTTTGTACTGTAAGAACAAAGCCCAGTAGATATGAGCCTCCTCATAGATGTATCTGCCTTCCTCCTAATCAGTGTAATTAAAATTGTAAATGTTGGATTCAACTGAAGGAACCTGCAAGGAGTTAAGGGGATTTCATGCTAATCTTTGACCAAGCTATTAAAATGAGGTTTTCAAAGGGATTAGGTGCTTGTCCAAAATCCCTTGGAATATCTGAGCTGAGATGCTCTGTCTGGATTTTGTGGCACAGCTGATACCAAGAGCTGTCAGAGAGTTCATGGGCATTTTGACCATAACGTGCAGGGAGAGAAAGGTGTCCTCATCTTTTTCAAACTTCTCTTTCTGCAGACTCTTTTGTCTTAACAGCAACATTTCATCTGTTTCCTGTCATGTCAGTCTAGAGAAAAAAAAATGGAAATAAAAGGAAAATGATTATTTCAAGTAAATTGTTTTACATGTAACAAATCCCAAATCATATTTATTTCTGCAATGTTATTCCTGGGAAACATTTTATTTAGCAAATTATTAAATCTTTCAGAAGTCACTTACATGGGATAGTTGTATGCTGATTCGGTGGTTTCTGGAGTAAATTCTCCTTTAAGGTTTGCAAGTCTTATTTCCACTGGTAAGTTGTTTTTTTTTTAAATCTTCAAGCAGCAGCCTGATCAGTAACTGTGCAATAGTATGTGCTCAAGCCTCGTTTCCTTTGGTAATTACATAGCAGGTGCCTTCAGTAGAGATATTGTACTTACAAGTGTAAGGTAAGCAGAATACAGAGAATACACCTTTGAGTTACCTGGGAGAGATACCAAAGTATGAGGTAAAAAATGTTGAAGAAATATGTACTTTTACCTAGCTTTTATGAAAGCTAAATTTTGAAACAATTTATCTCTCACTTCAGTAATATTTATGTCCTTCATAAATACTATTTACATATATTTTATGGAAAAATAGCTCCCCTTACTGCTTCTATAATAAAAGTCTTTACAAATCTGCTCCCTAATAAATTGAAAGTAGCTGGCCACATCTTTTTTGAAAGTCATAAAAGGGAATTAAGTGCCCAGCTCCTATTAACTTTTGATGATGCCTGAGAAAATCTGCCCAATGATTTCTCGTAGATGCCTCCAAAACTAGTGGTTGAGAGTATATTTTGATTTTAGGAGCAAGAAATTTGCTATGTTACCCTCTGCTTTTTGTCTCAGAGAGGATCTTTATTTGGCAATGTGCCCATGCAGTACACTGTGGTGTTTTTTCATGCTGGCATTGAAAACTTTGTAGGCTTTTCCCAGTGCTGGCTTTGCCCTTGGAGGTGCCTGCAGAAAGCAGAGAGCTGTACCTTTCTGTTTGTCTGATGACACACTGTATGCCTTTGAGGAAATATCGATTACCCACAAATTAGTGATTTTATTTGCTTTGACTGTTAATACGCTTGTTTCAGATCATGGTATGTCTATTATTGCTTACTACACATTTAGCTACAGATTCCATGGGCTGGCCTCTCCTAACAGAGGGAGATGGAGAAATTAGCCCTGGAAAAAGGAAAGAAAAGGTCTGGGCAGTGGTGATGCTGGGAAGTGTTTCTTGCATGCCATGAATTCCCAGTTTCTTACCTGGCTTGTAGTGAACCAGGCAGTGTTATCAGACAGAGAGGGGGAACAGTTTTGGGCAAGTCTGTAGGAGAAGGTGGCACCCTGGTTTCTCCCAGGTGTCTAAAACTGGAAAGGCCATCCCAGTTACAAATGCTCAAGGGAGTTGTTTGGTTTAGGAAATAAAGAAAAAATATATAAAAATCATGAATATTTTGTTCATTTCTTCCACTGATGAATTTTCTGCCCCACAGTCCCATGTCTGCTTACATCACTGTCTCCTGGTACATATTGTTATTATTATTATTATTATTATTATTATTAGTAGTAGTAGTAGTAGTAGTAGTAGTAGTACTGCAGAGAAAGGCTGGAAAAGCACCGGGCCAGAGTCCCTGATGTTCTGCACCAGGTCTGACTAAACCCAGCTCTGCAGTCTCAGAAGTTTCAGGTTTTTCATCTGACATCATCTGAATCTTTTACCCTTGGCAATGGCAGCAGCTGCTGGAAACGTGGCCACAGTAGAAATAAAGCTGCTGTAGATCTGTAGGCAATGAGCTAAGAGTGAACAATCATGATCTAAAACAATCTATAGACTTGGGGAGTAAAATACTCCAAATGGTTTAATTAAGTCTTTGTGCAGCTATATTGTTGATCCAGAGATGAGTGTCTAAAAAAGGATTTATTTTTCTGGATTTAAAATTGTGGGGTAAAGTAAAAGAAAATAAAAAAATGGAGGTTTGCCTATAATTAAGATTTCTTCATGCATGCTGGGATTTTTTTTTCTCCTCTCATCAGACTTTAAATCTATTATATTGAAAAGCAAAGAAATACTGCTGAAATCGTATATGAACAGTACCTAATAGTTTGATTTAATTTGCTTTGGAAATTAAAGTAAACCATAGGTAATTTTTCGAATAAAATCAAGACAAACTTTGCAGTTTAATGGTGATCTAAGTACTTTTTGTTCTCATTTATATGGGCAAATTTGAGCTGGATTAGGTAGGAGGACCTACATATTAAAAAAAATTTCAAGAAAAATTAGAGAAGGTTTCATTTTATCAAAACTAAAAAATTTCTTCCTGAAAATATTTTCAATATACCAATAAGAATTATTTTTTAAGATTTGGCTAGCCCTTGTATCTAAGCAGCTAACATTCGACAGAGGCTATGTAAAGACTATGTAAATCCAACTTGAGTTTCCATTATTAACCATTAATCTTAAAATAGATTAATCCACAGACAGTGAAATCATACACTGATAATTTAATATAAATGTATTAGATTTGCTAGTAATATTCTGCCAAGGACTGTTTTAAGCATCTGAAAAAAAAGAAAAAGAAAGCACAGACTAATTCATAGCAATCAAATAATTTTAGACAGCATCTTAGTTTGGGGAAATATTTTTTCTGTTGCAGATTTTCAAAAGATAAAAATATTTTTAAGTGTTCTACTTATGCTTCTATTGTATTTTTACTTTATTGCTGGTGATTTCTACTTTTGACTAGCTAATGGGAATGTATTTTCTCTCTGTATTGCTATTACCTCTTCCTGCTACTTTCCAGGTCACTAATTTTTCTGCTTAGAGTTCATTCTGCTTAGACCGATATGCTGTCTTTTTTAATGAGGTTATTTCTGGGTTATTAGCCTTCCTGTTATATGATACCTTATGTGAAAGATCTAATTGATGTAAATCAAACACAGCTTGCAGAAAAAAATCAGAATGATCCTTTAGATATTTTGTAGTTTCATGTGTATCTCAGAAATTTTGTATTTAAAGCTACTTTTTAGACAAGAGGGTTATATGTGGCAAATAACACAAATAAATCTTTTTTTATTCATACATTAACAGGTTCAAAGAAGTGGAAATTGAAGAAATGCATTGGCATTTTGGTTTGCTGAATAAGCTTTAGATGGAAATTGCACTGAAAAGTATTTAGTGGGAGGGGTTTAATTGTACAGTTCAATAATCTCAGTAGCATTTTTTTTTTATTAAAGCATTCTTACATAAGCCGTTAAGCTTTAGGTTAATTTTTACTGTTATATTCTGGTTATATTTAAAAACAGAATTTGGAAATATAGCTAAGACTCTGCTATACCTTGTTAACACTTTTAAGTGGATTACATGTATGCTGCCTTTTTAGAATTATTTTTGATGAGAATTTTGCGGTCAGGAGGATTGTGTTGTTATTTTACATGAGTTAACAGCTTGTTTTTTGCCCGTCGTTTTGCTGGTGGCAATCCATAGCGTCAAAGGGAACGGTGCATCTTTTGTATAAATGTTATAACTATATAAGAAAGTAAAATGTGATTCATTCTTTTTCACATTGGCTTTCCCCTCCTTTGCAATCTGATGATTTTTTGCCTCTACTGAAATGTCCTAGTTTAGAAATACGTGAGTGACTTTTATGTGTGTACTATTTTATATTCTGTAGTTCCTGTGCATGTTTTACATAATATACACACAAAAGACATGTTGTTTCTTGCAAAAATATCTGGCACAATATAGCCCAATTCATCTAGCTGAGAACATGTAGATCTGTATTGTGCTGGATTCTAAAATTTTCTTGCCAGCTGTCAAGGTTTTTGGTTTTCAGTTTTTACTTTGCCTGTGGTTTAGGGTTGGATTATATAGCAGTGTCAACCTCTGCTGCCACATCTTAGTTCTATTTAATGCATATACAAAATTGTTTTTTGTGCAGAAAACTGGGACAAAATCCCATTTTGATCAGCATTAGAGTTCCATAATGAGAGGAGGTCTAAAAAAAAAAAAAAGCCTTTCATGCTAACAGGATACATTTTGTTTTGCTTTTGCTCAGAGCTAGCAAGCAATCCATTAATATTCCTGAATCCCTAGAATTATTTTACTTCCCAGGAACTTGGAATATTCCTGGTTTGAAGGAATACAAATGCACGCAAAAAATGTTAGAATATTTGCTAAAAACTGTACTGATGGTCTACGTATGCCTGGTTAGGGGCAACAAAGTACTTTATTGGAACCTGAGTGGTGTGTTCTGGAAACTAATCACATTTATTTAATTTACTTTGTGTCTTCACACAAAAAAATCCTCGTGAATTTTTGATGAACACTAGGTTGTGTGAGAAATTGTAGTGAATATAATTACACATAACAGAAAATTATGTCAATCTAAGCAACAATTTAGCATTTACTTTCTTGTTGCTATAGAATACAGAAGAAATCCCAACAGTTCAAGTAAAGACATTTCCCTGCTGAAGGTGAGTTAAGTGAAATGATGATAATAATGTCAGCTGATTTCCAAGAAGCCAGAGTTTTGTGGTTGTCAAAAGCAGACATGTTTTGGCAAGCAGAATTAGATGTGGTACGTTCTAATACAGTGACTCCCAGCCCACCATTTGGACATTGCAGATTTAGATTACTGGCATTACTTGCACTGATGTAGTTTTCCCAAAAGTTGCTGCACGGTTCATGAAATTTAAAAGTATTGACATTCTTGTTGTTTCATTTGAAGTAAGGACTTCAAAGCACATAGCAAAAGATCTTGGCAAACTGCATTTGATGAATATACTGAGATATTACAATTTATTTTCTTCCAGACTGTAAATTAAGGAGAAAAAAGGGGAAAAAAGCTGACACCTGAAAGTACCTGGAATTCCCTCTGCAACATAAAGTTAGTCCAGACTGACATCTTCTTGGGAAATCTTTTTACAGGTACATCTGACACAAAAAACTCTTGGAAAAGGTGTTGGACCGTGGCATTGTCTGGCAAGTAAGACAGGTGTATTTCTAAAGCTACAGAAAAATTCCTATTCAGGGTGAAGGTGAGTGAAGTTATGAGTATTCTGGAAGGTTCTTTCCGCAGCCTCTTGCTGCTCTTGGTGCTGTGAGTGCCAGAATGTCCTTTACAAAGTCCATTTATGTTGTACCAATATTGCCTCTTCCACATGCCATGGAACATTGTCCCAGCAGAGTACCCTTTTTCAGCAATAGACAAGTGCAAAGCAGGGCTGCTGCATCTTCAAACAGTCCTGCAAACTCCTGACTTGCATCCAGGATCCTTGCTAAAATAGCTGCTTTATTCTTACATGTTAATCCAAGTGTGAAACTGCTCTACAGGTCACAACAGAACCAGGAATCCTTTATGCCTGACTGGAATCTCTTCCTGTTAACTGTGTCTGGTCCTGAGGAGCTTGTGCTTTGGATTCCATCAGGAGCCAAGGCTCAAGGGGTCTGGGGTGTGCTGCCCCTGACATGATCTGAGGAGCCTGTTGGAAGCCTGGGAGAACCTGAACAGTGCTGGCTGTGGCAGCACCCCCCTCAAAGCTGCATGGAATATGCAGGAATATGCAGAAGCTCCTGAGTTTTGCAGAGACTTTGGTCCTTAAATGTTGCCATAGCAGGTGTCTGTGTGGAGGGTGTTGAGATTCACCAGCACAATGCAGTTGAAACTGCATTTATGTCTCATTTCTGGCTGGACAGTGCTCCCCATTGAGAAAGCAAAACTCTGATACATGGCCTTAACTGATGGATTGCTGAGCAGCCCATCCTAGGGCTGAAATGGATCACTTTGGCACTTGGAGTACCAATGTACAGTAATTTCACGATTATAAGCCGCACCTCCCG
>VRYO01001792.1:4551033-4568968 GCA_009812075.1 Sialia sialis | reverse complement strand
TGCAAGACCTCAGAAAATGAGTCCTTGTAGAACACTCTGTGTATGTTATGTGTTTCACCTAAAATTTGAGCTTGCAGGTATATCCTTTGCAATATAACATTGTAAATCCTTTTCTTCTTCATTAGGCTCTGTCTTTTACTGCCCACAGCAGCTCAGTTCTGTTTAACTGGGGGCTGCTTGCCCACAGCAGTACTGTATGATGGTCTGAAAATAGTTTATTTATCAAGTTCCATTAATTCTAAAGTTTTTCTGATGTTCTATTATTTTAAGAGTATTATATTAATAACAGTGCTTGTGATAAAATGCTGCTAGAAAATAGAAAATTTTATTTACACCCAGCAGTTATTTAGCATATAGATTATGTTACTTGCACACATCTACATGCAGTCACAAAACTACTGAGTGCTGGAAGGTTTGTGCATTGCTCAGGGACACAAGACAGGCACTGTAAAACTCCCAAAGCATGTTTCCATCTCTTTCTTGTCACAAAGTAGGTGTCCCCAAACTGGCCTCTTAAGCTCACAACAAATGTATCCAAATTCATCCTCATAATGCTTGGCGTGAGAAAATGGTCTGAAGCAGAAAATATTAGTAGCTTGTTTGTCAGAAGTTTAACTGAAAACAAATAATGAAGTTTTTAGTGTTTTCAACTTGTAATTGTTTCATTTGTTAGTGATATTAAATGAATAATTTATATCTGGCTGATAGTAGGGTTTAGGTAGTACTAACATTTGGGTCAAACAACATCGATTTATTCACAACATGTGGGGAGAAAAATATTGATGTGACTTTGTTCTTTCCACGCTTTTCTGATCCATGCTTAAACAGTAATGAGAAAGCAAATGACTGACTGTTTTTTTCCCTCAGACATAATTGTTTGAATTCCTTAGATGTTTCATTACCTTGGGTATTGAAGAGGCAGCTTGTTCATAAAGTAAAGTCTGCCTTTGCAGGACTTCAGCCCTTTTCACATGCTTGCAGGAATACCCACTAACCACCACACTCCTCTGCTGTGGATCATGTGCTTTCTCTACACTGTAGATTTTAAAAGGTTGAGTCTTCAAAGCTGATCATTTTTTCATTGTTTTCAAACAGTAAAAAAAGCTATTCCCTTTCATTAGTCCTAGATTAGGGCTCTGGGTTTAAATGGGCAGAAGATTTGTGAGATTCGGAAACTAGGAGTTTCAATCTTACAGCAGAAGTACAGGTGTGATGATTCAGGAAATGTCACTGATCTTTCACCTTCTGCTGGAAATGCTTTTGTCTTTGGGTGATTTAAATTTCAAATAAATTTCTGGACATTTGGAAGGAATCCTCTATTTCAGTTGGCTTCCATTTCTGTCAAGGAAATATTTATCTTCAAAGTAAGGATGTGTAATGGAGGGAGTGTTTATGACCTCTTTAAAGTGTGAAAGTGTTGGTGCAAATGTCTTGGGTCTTCAGAATTCAGTGGTGAATCCTTTTTCTTTTGTTTGGACACAAAGGAAAGGACGTTGCTTACCAAATTTATGGAAGTACATAAACATGTGCTTTTTCAGGTGTGTGAAATAGTTGGCACTTACATCCAGGTCTATATCATAATATAATAAACCTTTAAACCAGAAGGGTCTTTAAACTACTCTTTCTGAGTAATTTAAACTGTTGTATCTGCCTGCCTGTAAAAGATGGATAATATTATCATTCACCTGGGAAAGATCTTCATTAATAAATTTTGATGAAATTCTATTCAGTCTTTTCATCTGTGCTTGATACAGAATTCTTCAGGTGCAGTCAAAGGTGAAATTGGGAGGGAAGAGGAGGAAAAAAGAATTTCTAACTTCACAGTAGAAGGTTTTTCCCTTTAGTTTTTAACATACTGACATATGACTTTGAATGTTCACTCTTTCTACTGCAGCACCATAACTAGGCTTTCAACAGGCTCTGAAATTATCAAATGTGAATATACTTTTTCCTGTGTTGGTTGGCAGTAATTAAATGCAATAGAGATAATTTCAAACTTGAAAACACAGGCCATGGTTCAGAACTGGGATGCATAGTTTTAGAGTATCCATCTTTTTGTTAGTTATATATCACAAGTATGTGAAATCCTGGGAATTCTTCTCACTACTTCTGTGATTTATCTACAAGCCAAAAAAAGAGAAGATAATGGAAAGACCTCATCTACCTGTTAGTAATCAAAAGAATAGAAGACTAAGCCTCATCTCTTACTCTTCTGTTTAAAGCAAGATTCAGTAACCTGGAAGAGTCCTGAAGATCATATTCCTTACTTTTGTTCAGTTCCCTACTTAGCAGAAATAACAATGTGAAGAGCATTTCATTTTCTGGCCTGTGAAATTGTTTACTTTGTTGTTATATTGCCTTTTATTTCAGGGATACATATCCTCCTGCAGTCAGATAGCACCTCTGTCCCAAAATGTGACCACTGGTACCCTGGTATCATGCCCTGTACACAACACGTGTGTTGTTCCTGTCCTGGCAGCCCCGTGGGAACCTCCAGGAGACAACACGAGGATCAATCTGGGTTGACTCAGTTGTCTGACATGTGGGTTGGTTTGCCAGCTAAAATTATCTCAGATTCACGAGGACACCCAGAGAAGTCACTCTCTTCTTATAACATGCTGAATTTCATTTCTATGAGAGCTGAAATGAGAAGGGCTTCTACCATTTTACAAATTTGGTTGAAATAGGGCGAAGGTGCAGTGGCACGTCAAAGATAGGCAGAGGTACTTGCAGAAGCCTTGGTGGGGGAGGGAGTTTTCTGCCTTAGTGAGTTTAGGAAATAGTGAAATATTTCTAAAACTTTAGAAAGAAATTTCCATTATTCTCCTTTTACATCTGATAAAAAAGTGATCATCACACCCCTCTCCCCACCCTGGATTCTGCCAGAGAAGGGACAGATGAGCCAACTGATGAACATATTTAGTCTTTAAGTGTTTTAGAACTTTCGAATCACCAGCTTTGGGTTCATCTACAGATGATGAAGACTCAAGATAATTATGAGTGTCATGTGAAAGCAGATTCTACTTTCATTGAGTTTATAAGCTTAACAATGTGAATATTTTAATTTTTCTCAATATTTTCTGCTGCTTTCTATGGAAGATATTGAATGGACCAAATTATGCTACATGCCCCATGAATGCCAACTAGTTCTTTATCCACTTACTATTGGAATATTATAGGTCAATTTAGCAAGATCGTTAACAGCAACCATTTTTATTCCCCTTGCTCCTATTTCAAATCCCAGAAGATGAATTCTTATGCAGTCAGTTCAACATGTAGATGACCAATTTATGTTATAATTCCTAAAACAGTATGTTTAGAATTTATGCTAGCTATGGCTCACCAGTACTGAGCATTCTGATTCCTTTTCTTTACTTGCATGGATTCTGGAAGGAAACAATATTCATTTTGGTCAACCATCTTTCAAAGATAACTAATTTGTATTTAAAGCATTAAAAATTTAAATTAAAAATTTGATTAATGTCAAAAGGTTTCCTGGGTTGTCTTGCTGTTTTTTACTGTGTGTACACTTTTTCAGAATGCTACAGTTATTCCACCAGCATGTAACATGTTCTGCAACTCTTAGAGATATCCTGGGAAAGTCAATTCTATCTACGGGTTTTTTCCAGATTAGATCGGCTTATAAATTGGTTTGGAATGTGAATTTCCTTCTCTAGTGTGGTCTTTCATTAAAAGCTATCTTTACATCATGATAAAACTTTTCTTTAAAAAACAAAATACTTAATTTCATTAATCTATTTAGCAATACCAATATAATGAGCCATAATATTGATTTTTTTACTTAGGATTTAAAATCTCTATTTCTTTCCACAGAATTAAATGTTTCAAACTGATACTCAACCTCCTTACAGTCCCCTCTTTAATTTAGTTGTTATAATTAGGCATTAACTGGTGTTGGTGGTATAGCCAGTTACAAGCCATTCTGTTCTGCTTGTCTTGATTATCACAGTTGGGATGTAAAGTAAATTAGAATGAAAGACTATACAGTCCAATTACAGATAAAAGCAGCAAACTCTACTGCTGTAATTAGATGCCAGTACTATTTTTCTTAGATATTCTATCTCTGAGGGCATTTCTTGTAGCTACTTTGCTGAAGCTAATGTTTAAAGATTTTATAAATGCTTTGTGTCTTTGTGGCATCATCTTTGCTCCCTAAACTTTAAGAGGCGTGTTTTGATGTGCACGATCTGTCTCTATATATTCCTTGCCCATGATTAATTTTTATTTCAAGTTGATGTAATGTGTTATCCATATTATGAGTGTGTGGACCTTAATAAGCAGGAGTGTTAAATAGTTATCATTCATGTACTCATACCTTTCTAGTGAGGAGGTACCTGCTTTTTGTCACAATGCAAACCAATTTCTCTTCTGTCACAGCAGATAGGAGTGGCCATGCTGAGGATTCTCTGTCTCCCGCCTGTGTGACTTCTTCACCAGGACATTTCACAGAGCTGTTCTGAGTCTCTAGTACACCTCACTGAAAGTCAAAAATGCTAAATAGGACCTCCCAGTTATTCATTAAAAAGAATCTTTTGCTTTTTTGGGATATGGGGAAGGAAAACATCCTCAGCAAGCAGAGGACTTGAGGTCATGTAAATTTTCTTGACTGCTACTCCAGCCTCCTACAAACCAGCTCTTGTCCTCCTCAGGGATCTTTATAAATTGACATGCAAGCATCCATAGGACAGTGAAAGACAATGAAGATTGGATTGGCTTTGCTATATTTTGCAGAAAAAGTTGGCTTCTTTATGAATGGTAAAAAAGCTTTAGCTACAAAATAAGTGAAAAGTGCTGAAACAGACTAGAACCGTTTAATGCTCAGCAAGGTCACTGTAAATACAATATTTTTGGTAATTTTACTTGCAGAAAGTTATGTTAAAACAGTCTGTAGACGCAAGAAATACTTAATGGCCAGAAAAAAATGTAAACTCTGCTGTATTCATCTTTTAAGTCCTTGAGGTAAAAATGAAGTATCTTTCAAATAATTTAGGGAAAATCTGGTGTTTGCTGTAGCTGATCAAAAGCACCTGATGGAATAACTTTTTCTAGTGAAAAATTTAAATGTATAGTTTTGTTATGGGAAAAAATTAGATTCAGTTAAAATGTTACTGGAACACTGCATCAAAATAATTGGCTTCAACCATTTTGTTTTGACAAAGTTGTTTCAAGTCATTCCAGTGCATTCTAAGTTTTACAATTAGTGAGTGTTGGTATTATGTGTGCTACTCAATATTTCTCGTGATAAAAAATCTAAAACTATTTCCATCAGAGTAAGTTTGCTGAAGAAAGAGTATTTCATGGGATTTTTTTGATAATATTTTACTAGGAAATAAAAAAAAATGTTATTTTGTAACAATTGCAGTTCTGTTTTTTCTATTGAAATAATCGAATTGTCAGTTATTGAGTAGTTTCCTAGCTCTTTAGCAATCACTAACATAAATTGTGTCACTGACTGTATAAAGTATTATTCTGTAAAGTCATGAAATACCATTTATACATGATAAAACTTTCAAATTAGTACAGATGTGTAGTTTTAAGGATAGTATGAGAAACTGTATCAAACAAGGAAAAAGAGGAGCATATTGCTCTTTATGTGTGAAATTTTCCCATTGGGAGTACAGTCCACCTGCTTGGATGTGAGGTCAGTGTTACAGAGTCTTAGAGATGAGCTAAACCTGTGGAGGAGAGACTGGGAGTCAGGCTGTACCACTGGTGACTGAAATGGCAGAAATGACTCTCCAACACCACCTGAATGACACACTTGAAACATCAAAGACTTCTGTGTAAGAGCTCCACAGTGGACTTTACATGTTTAAACATTTATAGAAATTATATGTGAATATCATGATATTAGAGACAATTATTGGGCTGATGTTATAGCTGGCAGTAAAAGAGATTAATAAAACATACTTGTATTATTGATGTTTCTTCCTTACACATCGTGTTTGGATATGTTTTAATGCAGCAGTAGAGCATAAAAATCTCATGTTGTTTGATTCCCTAGGGTAAAGTTACTTGGTAATTTAAACAAAAATGATAATCAAAAAAACATTTAGCAAGTTTTCCAAGCATTTTTCAAAGCAATGTTAAAACTTCCTGTTTCACAGCAAAGGTACAGAAAATTATATATGTTGATTTAAGGAGATTCAGTTTTACGTGATTAATTTTCTAAAGACTATTTAAAGTGTAAGCAAAGCATATATTTTCTTGTGAACTAATTTGGTCTGACCCCTTACTAATTTTGCCTACAATTAGTTTGGTGTAATTATCACAGCATACAATTTAGTCTGCTTCCACAAAAAAATGATTGTTCACACGACCATAAAACTCTTTAAAAATTGCTTAATGAACAACTCAGCCATGACTATGTCTTAGAAGATGAGAACTGCTATTAAATATGTAGAGTATGAAGATGCAATATGTGGGTGTATATTGCACATAACAAACTTGATATAAAAGCATCCTCCTGGACACTCCTGATTTCCAAAGGCTTGGATTTTCCACATTAGTACAATCTTACTATGAATTTAGGCTTTGTTTTGGTGGGTTTGTTTGATTTGTTGTTTTGTTGGGTTTTTTTTGATGGTGGTGGTTTTTGGTTTTAATGAAAATGATGCCATCATTCATATGTGGGATTTGGACTGAGTTACATACTAATAGTTGAGGTAAAAGTGATTGGTGCAACTGCCAAGCACCAGACATGGTGATTTTCATTTGTTTTTTCAAGTAAAGGAAATTGATGAAACTTCTGCCAGACTTGTATCACCTGGCAGCCCAGAACTGAGGATCAGTCTATAGCAAGAATATTCAGAGATCTATACAACACCAATTCATTCACCACGATTGTTTCATGTCATATTCTTGCTGCATAAATCCACAGAGTTATCTTTTGATTTCTAATATTATGCTTTGCTCATAAGAGAAAGCAAACTAGATTTCTTCTATCATTAATTCTTACAAAGACTGAGGAAATTTTTCCTTTATTTCCTCTGTAGACAATGGTAAAGAGAAGCATACTAGCTCTCACTGAAAAGTATCTGGAGTTTTATAGGTATGGCCAGAGTGACAGCCCTAAGCTCTCAACTTTGTCAGAGATGAATTCTTTCCATGACATCTCAAAGGGTACATAGAAAGTGATAAAGAAACTCGTATTTCTGTAACCATTGACTTTCAACAAAAGAGTTACTGATGTTTTATCTCCTGTTATGGAAACCAGCACTGCTACAGGGGAGTAATTAATGGAACTGGAGCGTTTTGTGGGACAGCTCAGTAGATAGGTCTGGATTGACACTATGTGTGTAGTATAATCCTATTGAAAAACAGCTCCCAAACTTGCCAAAGAGTCTGAAATGAGATTTCTGAAGAGAGATAAATAGTCCCTAAAGAAAACCTGGCTTTTTAGGTAAGGGTTAAACCATATGATGTTTGTATCTCCAAAATTAGGGGGAAAGAATAAATTCTCTCTTCATTTAGCAAGAAAAAACTTGAATCTACATCTTAACCTGTGCATTTCCTATAGCATCTATCACCATACCAGCATGATGCCAACTTATGATTTCTCCTCTTTTAAAACCTTTTGCCTTAAACCACTTTTATGGGTTGAAATCTGATCATGATTTCCTACTGCCACAGCATATTAAGAAACCTGTTTCCATTGCCAGTTTGAAGCAGGAAAGATGTAATTGAGCTTCAAAATATTGTTTCTATTCTAAGTTTTGTCAACAGTGTACAATAAAGTCTTTTGGGTGAGATTTTCAAGATGCACACAATATTAGCCAAAATAGTGTCAGTCACAAAAATCTCTTTGTCTTTAACAGACAAATAGGTAAATAGTGCATTTTTTTTCTCTAAATCCAACTGTAATTTATTTTAGTGCTTTGTGGCTTCATAAAATCTTATTTCATTGGTTGCCATACAGCCAATACATCTTGTGCACGACTCAAGACCTCTTTCCCTAGAAAACTAATGGAGTACCTTTTGGAAACCTTCCAGCTAATAGTCTGCTCCAGATGGTGTTGCTTGCAACTTCTAAGAAGCTCAGGAACAGACAGCAAGTGCCTTATTCTTTCTGTCAAATAAACAATCCATGTTTTGGTAGGTTGGGAAGTGGTAAAAATAAATCAAGCTGCATGAGCATGAGCAGTAAGCTGAATTTGTAAGCTGAACTTGTTCCACTTTGGAGGTCGAGTTGCCTACTATCAAGTTCAGAAGGGAATTCCAGATAATACCTTGTGGCCAGCCAAGTGGCAGGCTCAGCTTCTAGCCTGGCTTCTCTCTAAGGGAAAAAGAGCCATGCTTTAAAAAGTGATGCCTGGAGGTGACAAAACTAGCAGGGTGAGGGCTACTGTTTAAACAGCTGCACAGCTCATCTCTTTTGGCAGTTCAGATACTGGAAGTCTAATCATGATGTATTGTGATGCAACTGTGGGCAGGCTGGAAGCCTAGGGAAAGGTAAAACCTTCTGTTTGCTTAAGTAACAGTACATTCATTCACCATGTTATCCAAGGGGTCTGCAAGTGCAGCTAACAATTTGCTTTTTCCTGCTTGTTTATTCCTTGCATACTGCAAGTAAAATCTATCAGCAATTCACGAGAGTTAAACTCTGAAAAGTATTGTTATGAGTCTGTTGTATAGAAAACAATGGTGTAATTGAGATTACTTGTCCATTTCATAGGCAGAGTCACAATACCTGTAAATATGTTGATTCTATCTTTAATTCTTTGTTTTCTTTGTATGTGCTCAGCGCATATCATTTTATTGGTCTCTCAGAAGGCCTCAAAATAGCAGTAATTAATCTTTAGTGATACCGAGTATTCTATTAGCTGTGAATAACAACTTTTACTTTCACTAAGAGGGCTGTTTTTTTTTAACCTCTGAGGAATGCAAAGTATTGTTCTCAATTAGTTACGATGATGAGAGAAATATAAACTGTAGTCATGGGAAAGTTACTAGAAGCAACTCAGACCAAATGTTTAATGGGCATAGACTGGCCCTGCTCCATGTTTTGTGAGCAATTATAGCCACCTTCCTGGAGCCTAGATTTTGTCCTTGTAGACAGTAATTTGAGATTTTTTTTTTCCCTACAGATGCCTTTTTCTCTATGTACTAGTGACTGCACAACTCAGCTGTACCTGAGTATCAGGCTCAGGGACAAAACTCACTCTTTTTGGAGATGCAGCAGAGAAGGATTTTAGGAAAATTTCATATTCCATAAAAAACTACTTGATTAAGCAAAGAATTACGTTAATATCCATTGCACCTTATAGATCTTATGTTTGAATCTTTCCACAGAAATGAATGGCAACACTCACATAAAAATTATGTTGGAATCAAAAGCAGTCCCTGGCTCTAAAGATTTTTCTCTCTGTCATCCCATACATTACTTTCACCTACAAGAATGACAGTCATGACTATTTATGTTGGAAACTCTACACTTAAGTCTCCTGGAATTTACATGACCCAAATATTTAAACAAGTGGTTTTAATATTTTATAGTCTTTTAAGTATTGGATGGAGTTCAAATTCTTATTGTAATTTGGAATATGATTTTACCTAATTTCATTGAGGAAATTGGCTTGATATTTTGGGGTTGGGAAGGATAGTTTAAAATTTGTAAATACTGCAAAAGCTTATATCATAGTTTAGTAACAACTTATTGTTTAGAGCAAATCTGCTTCTTTCCAACAGTAGAAACAATGCAAGTTACAAGAGATTTCTAAAAGTATGTATGTGTATGCAAGTATATATATGTGTAAAGGCATTTATACATGTGCACATTCAGTGTATGTGTACTTGTGTACACAGTAAATGGCATCAAACTAGTGTGAAAAGTAGTAAATAATAGGAATGGGACCAGGATAAAAAAGCAAGAAAAACCAGAAACCAATAACTATTCCCTTCATTCTGAGCACACCACACAGAACTGCATTAGGAAAAACAATAAAAAATATGCTTTTAATCTGACAGTAAAAAAACCCCAATATAATAAAAAGGAGATCTGTTAAGGAAAATAATAGTTTTCATCCAAACTAGCTAAATACTTAGCTTTTTTTTATATGTTTTGTTTTTGGTTTTGTTTTTTTTGTATGTTTTGTACAGTAATTTCAGCTAAATACTGGGTTGCTAGTGTGCAATTAGTACCAGTGTGTAAGTTTAAGAACAAAATGAATTGAGATAGGTAGATAGAGGAATACATTCGTAATGATCCCAGGATAGCTGTGGTTAAAAAAAAAGAAAAAAAACTTTTCATTGGACGGCATCTTAAAATGAAATGGCTAACACATTTTGGAGTGTGCTAAGTCCTGAGGAAATGGATTAATGGGCCTGTAATGTGATAGTACTGCCTAAAGGCAGTTTGGTTTAAGAGACACTTAATTTCTGGGGACAAAAATCCTCCTGAGGTCTGAGATTCTTGAATCCTTTCAATTGACAAGTTGAAATTATTGTTTTCAGAAATAATGAATCAGAAACTTAGGTTATGAAAATCCATTTACATTGATGAAACATTTTCTGTCTTTACTTTGTCTCATTTTGGTCTTTCTTGTGTGTTTTCCTCTGTTTGGCCTTTGTGACCTGAAAGACTAGATGTGATTAGAAGCTAAATTTAAATTGCACGGATAAATGATTAACTTATTAGAAATCACAATCCACAACTTAATTTATCACATGCCTCCCTAATTTTTCACATAGTGATTACAAATGGGGGCTATATGAAAAACTTGAGACATACAAGATAAATTGCAAACCCACGTGATAAATGTACTTATCATGCACCTTTTGGCAGCTTTACCTCCTCTCTGCTTGCTCATCCATCTCTCCTGGGACTTATGGAGAAACCTATGAGCAGAGTCAATAAATCACTGAAATTTTAAAATCAAATTCTCCTAGAAATATTTTGTTCCCTTTTTGCCAGGTGGAGATTTGCCTTGTCCAGGGTCACTCCTGCCACTTTTCTCGGCAGCAGTTCTGTGGTCATTGTATGGTCAATGGCTTTTTGATTGTGGAATGTGATGATTTCTGACATTCCAAAGGAATACAGACTTTGCTTTCGCACACTTCTGCAAGATACTTATTATACACACGGAACGAGACATCTCTGTGTGTGCTTACTCTGGAGCTAGCCAGTTCTGTGTGTAATGAAACCTGTCTTCTGGACCATAGTTTAAATTATATTTTACGTGCCTATGACATAATTTGCAGAAGTTTATCACTGAGCTTTGCTCTAACATACTTTCAGAGACACTTTTCTAAAACCAAATTTCAACTTGTAATAAACAGTGGTTGTGCAAAAACATATTGCAAATGCTTTGACATGATAAATAAAGGGTTTTCTCAAGCTCTCTTTGTATGCAAACTGGGGAAAAAAAATTATGTGTGTTTCAAAACATCTTCTTTAACTGGGAAAAAAATATTAAAAGGGGAAAAGGTAACGGAAAACTCAGTAAAAAAAATAAAACACAGTAGGAATTTTCTAGTTTAAACTATTAATTATATTCCAGATATATTAAATATTGTATAAATTCAAATCTATTAGAGTATAATATTGTATGTTATTGTTATTATTTATATAATAAATGCTTATGTAATGTGTATAATTTAATATATTATATATGTTTTTAGATATTTCAGTATCATGTAAACATTATAAGAGTGATTTTTTCTCAATGGAGAAAGCAATGCTACATTTCCTGTAAAATTGCTTGAAGTTTGTCCACTCATTTACTTAGTATTTCTTTCTGTGCAGCAGGAATGATTCGTTCATGTCTTTATATTCTTTGGATAGTTGTGGACCCAGATGAGAGAAATACTTGTTTTGGCACTTCCCCAAAGAGAAATATAGATTTTGATGTTGGCAAAGATGACTTCAGCAAATAGTGCACATAAAAATCCAGCATTTCATGCAAGTTCATAAGGAAAATACAGAATAGGATAACTTTTATGAAGAAAGTCTACGTCTTACTTGGTGAATAGGTCCCTGTGCTACCATAATAATGCCCAGTTCTACAACTACAAACACTTATTTGTTCAAAGTGAATATTAACATTGTAATTTACAATCTAATTACAATTTTATAGTAATAACTGAAAATGTGTTGTTAAAAAGCATGGCATTCACTGCCTCACACTCTGACTGCTCTTAGCAGCACAGTATGTGATTTTTGCCAATCTGAAAGGATTCATAGAAAGCATTGATGTGGATTTTTCAAAGTTTCATGCTCAAACCCTTTTATAAAAAAATGTTTCAGAAAGCTGGTCTAAATGCTCCAATATCACAATCACATTGCAGCTGAGGAATAATTTCCATGAGTTTCAATGGAGCAGGATTCAGCCCTGTGATCAGTTTGCACAGCAAGTCTCCTTCGTGTAAAAGGCCTTTGCATTTTGTTTCCCAAGGAACAACATATCTCACTAATTTGAATGGTTCCAAAGGAGTGGGTTAATCTTTTTTTTAAATGCTTTTGTTTTTGTCAGCTAATCTGAAATTAATTTTTCACTAAAAACTACTCAATTAGAAGCCAATTTAAAAAAATTAATGTAATGTTAATACTTAGAAGTAAGACATTCATAAAATGTAGTTAGCTGGTGCTGATCATTATGAAAAGATGGGATTTTTTGGATAGGAAATTATTTTAAAAGAACTGCAAAAATATCACTGGTTTACTTAAAAAGGAGGTACTGACTTAATAATAATATACTTCAGGAAAATTTTCAGAAAAAGTTAATCTATTAATTCCTATTTATTTGATGTAGATATAGATTACTGTTGTGTTAAATTATAACTGTTATTAGCAATAAAATAATAATTGATAATTTTGGTATGATTATAGTGCCGACAGAAAAATAACTGAAGAGTTTCAGGATATAAAAATCTTGATGCATCTCCGATAGAAACATATGGTACTTACCAATAGATATCTCTCTTTTATGACCTAACCTAGCTAATTATACCAGGATGGTTTTTGTAAAGGTGAAGTAGGCTTGTAAATTTCTTCACACACCTCGACTATGTGTGTGTACTTGTACATGCCTCTTTAATAAATAGAGCTTTTTTCTTTTTTTCTTTTTCTGATAGAAAAAGCACAGTTTTGCAAATTAGAACTTGATTTCTTTAATCCTAAAGCAAAAAATGCTGTCATAACTCAGCAGTCAATTATGTTTCATATGCAATATGAAGTATTCTGAGTTCCACTGATGGTGTCAGGTTGCTGCCTGGCAGAGCACACTGTTTTTCCCCGTCTGTGGATAAATGCAGTACCAAACCCCAAGCTATTGTGTGCTATTTACAGAAGAAATTAATCATTCCTTCTTATTATCAATAAGGTTCAAATGTAAATTTCTCTTAGACACAAGAGTGTATTTGGTATGATATTTCCCCTAGAAATCCTTTCTGCTGGTCTTGCTCCTGAGAGAAAAGTGAAGGAGCATCATGACCATCGTTTCCAATCTTCCTCTTGTCATTTATGCCATCGCAGAAGGAAAGGCTCCAGAGTTCAGATGGGAGAAAGCAAGCAGCAGCTTGGGGAATAGCTGATATTTAATTGATTTTTTTTTCTTTGCTAAATTGATTGTTTTCTTGCTAAGGAAATGAACAACCATGCACCATTCTTTATTGTTATCAGCTGATTGTACTTGTTTTACTGCACAATTTTGACAGAGAGGGATTTTTGCAAATATTGTGCAGTAGAATGAGTCTGAACTGAGTGCAAATGTTTAACGTTCACAATTGCAACATGCACAAAAGCTTATGAGAATTCACAGATGACTTTGCCTAGATAAGCAGTTTTTAAACCATCATAAGATATAGAAATTCAGCCTCATGCATGGAACAAACTGGTTTTGTTGAAGAGCGAACTGGCATCTGTGAAGCTGGTTAGATGTAAGGTGGTACCATTATTAGTGAAGACAGATACAGGTGGCACTGGGGTAGGCAAGCAGCTCCAGGGACAGTCAGGAGGACTTTCGAGGGGCAACAGAGATTTTTCCATCTGAGTAAAATACAATTCATTAAGCAGAACAAAACCAAGCCAAGTGCCTGTGCTGCATGTGAGGAGTGGGGCTCTGTGTCCCTCGGAATGCTATTCAAAAATTATTAGACAGTTAAGGGAAGGGCTCTCTGAAAAGCTAATGTGTCTGCTATCCTATCTTTTTGAGGGGTAAGAAATCTTTTGGTAGGGAAATGTTGTATTGTTTCTCATTCTTCAGGAGGACTTTGTTTCTGTGAAAATTCTACTAAGACAGCTGCAGTCATCAGAGACATTTGCTTATAAGGTCATCTTCTGTTCAAAGTGTTTTGTCATAGAATGGAGATGGCTACTTTCACTGCCAACAAGCCACTTTAAAAGACTGACAAGAGAGATTAGAGAATACAGACATTTTGGAAGATGTTTCTTTTAACCTTTTAATATGGTGCCACCTTGGCAGTAGTGGGTCTATGGCAGGGTTAGGGACCAAGCATTTCTGGAATTTTATTCCTTTTTTTAGTTTTCTCTTTCCATTTTGGGTATCAATTAACTTTTATTTCACCAGGGCAGTAAAGCAAGAGAGTAAACAGTAAATAAGCAGCAAGCAATATTAAAAACAGTAATGAACCTTAGGAATATGAGAGTGTTATAATGTTTGAAATACATTTATTTTGGAGCTTCGCATGTTCTGGGAAAACATGATGGCTTTATGAATGAATTTTCTCATTTTACATTGGAGAGACTCTGTTTATTGGCCCTGGGGGCTGACAAGAAACTGACACCTGTGCCCAAACATTTTCCAAACCTTGGCATCAACAGGCACATCCATTATGCAGCAGAGTTGTAGACCCATGTGTCCTCAAGGCAGGGGAGAGCAGCAGACTTTACCCTTGCAAGGAAGAGCAGGGTAAGTAGCAAATGACAGGGGCAGGGGATTTAATAACAGTGGATCTTCATGGAAACTGGTGCTTCTGGGTCTGTGCACAGCTATAGCCGTGCCAACTGCTATTTGGGGGAACTTTCTTTTGGGAACTGAATACTGGGCACAGGAGAGCTCATCAGAGCTGGGAAATCACAAGGTATTCAATTTCTCTGTCAATTAAAGGAATTAAAAAATTAATGTTTATAGTGCCTTTCAGCATGGATCTTAGCTACAAATTGTATTAGCATACTGAGAAGAAGGTTTACATGAGATATTGGAAAAAATTGTTCCCTGTGAAGGATCTGGCACGGATTGCCCAGAGAATTTGTGGATACCCTATCCCTGGAAGTGTCCAAAGTCAAGTTGGACAGGGCTTGAAACAACCTGGGATAGTGGAAGTTGTCTCTGTTCATAGTAGGGATTGGACCTGGATTGTCTTTAAAGTTCCTTCCAACAGAAAGCATTCTATGATTTTGGGATGGGAAAGCATTCATTGTCTTTTTTGGGGGGGTGCCCAAATAAAATTTCACAGAGAAAGGTGAAACAGTACAGGTTTGTCCTGCGTCACATAAAGTTTGTGATTATTTTGAATTATCTAAAAAATAGTTCAGTGAAAACTTACACAAGAATATACAATTCTGCAGTCCCCGGGGTCTGGCAAAGGAGAGATTAGTGTTTTACCTGTTGATAAGTTCAAGTACTTTAAAAAAAATTAGTTTTTCATTATAAAAGCATTTTCCATAAGTGAACATCGTGGTCTGTAATGTCATTTCCATGTTTCTGTGTGGCAATATCTAAAATAAGGGTAGGCTTTCATTAAAGTAAGCCTGAAGGATACACAGGTAGATTTTGTTTTAAATAGGACTATCTATATAAATTATAAGAGGAAAGTTTTGTAAATGTGGTAGTTTAGAAGTACTGGGGAGCAATTAGAATCATCCATTTAGTGAATTTTGGTGGTCAAAAAGGCATTAGCTAGGATCAGGTTTACTCATTCATCATACCTTGTTACTTATGGATAAACAGGGTCATATGGTGTCTTGCTAATTCTCAGATATCATTATATAATGTAATTGTGTTCTTGAGATGGTGTTGAAGGCCATTTCCAATTACCATTGTATATAGGAAGCACAGGTTTAAAACATTGAGGTTAAGTGTGACACAGCACACACAAAGCAATCGGGTTGCCGCTGTGTGGGCTGCATTGGGAGCATGGTTATTTCTGTGTGTGCTCTGCAGGAGAGAGCAAGTTTGTGTATTGAAAGCTTGAACCCACCGTGACACTAACAAAGGTATTTGGCTTTTTAAAGATAGAATTCTAGATGCCAAGATCACTGGGTTCATGCTACTACCCAGATGAGTTTGGGAGTGTGCCAGGAAGCTAAAAGCAGTTGATAAACCCCTGAAGAAAAGTAGTAAATCAAAAACAAGAAAGCTTTTGAAAAATTTTAAAAGTGGGGTATACATAGGGATGATCACATAATTCTGAAAAAGAGCTTGATTGCCTCACAGAGATTGCTGTGTGCCAGCATATTACTGTCAGACCCTGAGAGCTTTGCACTTTGGTTCTAATGAATGTCCCAAAAGTTTGGATGTTCATATGAACATTATCTCTGTCTAAAACAGTGAGCTTAAAATCTTAACTCTGCTGGGGTTTGATGTGTATCCTTTAATCTAGGCTCTGTACTGATGGGATTATTCACATGAATGAGGTTTTGCCAGCTTAGTCCCAACATTTATGTGATGGATGATATTGATGCATTTGCCCCATTGCTGGTCAGAATGATTTCAGCTGTGGTTGTGCAGCATGGACTGGAACTCCCTTTTCCAGGAGATCGTCTGGTAAGGAACATGGGTTAAATGATGCACTATTCTTCCTCACCAAAAAACCAAAAGGCAGATCTCAGATGCTCTCTCCCACTGCTTTCAGCTTGATTCAGGAGTGTGATCTGATACTGAATTTTTCTCTAATTAATTAAATAACTAAATTGTTTCAAAAGCAGGATCCCCATGTGCCACTAAGCTACCCTTTTTAGAAGAACAAAAGTTCTTGCTGAATCTTTGGTGCAAAAGAGAATGAAAAGCTTTCAATAGGCTTTATGTACATCTTGATGATATGTTCCTGAAGAGTTTTTGTGACTACTTACTAATGTTCTCTGTCTCCTTACTTCTGTTTGCAATGCCTGTAAGATAAGAATGTCCTTATCATACTTCTGGCCTTTCATCCTTTTTTCTCTGAGTTTAATCTGATCTCTTACTTGGCATTATGGATGATTAATTTCAAAAAACATTGTCAATTCCACTGATATCAAAAAGTACTATTAGAACGCAATTAGTATGCACATAGCTAAGTACCTCCTGAGTTGTAGCTTTATCCATTCAGAAACATGATGTACTTGCAAAGTCCAAGGATTTCAATCCACAACAGTTGAACTGTTCCTAGTTTCAGTAATGAGATTTTGAAAAGGGGCTGCATGAAAAACGTTTAAGCTACTTATACAAAGGCCAATCTCAGAAAGTGCCTGAAAGAATAGTTACACATTGGGATATTAATGTAACAAAAGAGCAATTCAGACCTGAAAACTACAGCAGATCCCACAGCAGTCATCACAACTTGTATGGCATAGGCTTTTCATGACTGTGCTTCTAATTTATCAGTTATCTTGAATCAAAATCAGTTAAATAGGTATATGGTTCATTATTACATACAGAAAACTGCATTCAAAGAAAACCTTGCAGCCGTAAAGTAATACCTAATTAAAGTAAGAATTAAGTTAGTAGCCTTAATTCATCTTTGTCTGTACTTACAGTGCTGCTCCTGAAACACTAATCTTAGAGAAATTAGGATTTTAGTTAAAAGTTAGAAGAAACTGGGCTTGAGATAGTTACCTGAAATTTAAATAATTGATTGCCTGTCAATTCATGTTTGCTTAGCTGTGCTTGCAATGGAAAGGATGAAACTAGTAGGTAGATCCAAAGAACACAAACAATTGCAACCAGAAGCTCATTCTTTGCAAAACTGGAGTTTTCCC
>VRYO01001792.1:4541149-4550044 GCA_009812075.1 Sialia sialis | reverse complement strand
TCTCATGCTCATTCACTCTGTTTCCACCTTAGCTGCAGATTGTACTGTAGGCCCAGCAAGGTCTCTTCCAACCTGAGTGATGCCACAGTTCTGTGAGAGTATTACTGGGGCTATTGCTCTGTAAGTTTCTATTAAGTATTGGAGAATTGGTTTTCTTTTTTTTCCTCCTCCAGTTCTGGACTTGCCTAATTTGCTTTGCTGAAGAGAGTAGTCCCTCAGGTTCTTTCCTTCATGACTTCTTTTTCAATTTCAGCTTTCCCTCCCTGCCTCTGTTTCTTCTACCTTTGCCCTCAAGTTTGGGAGTGCAAAAGCATCTAAAGGAATGAATTGCCAGATTTTGCTAACCCTGGCAAAGCATTTTTGTTGCATTTTTGAAATGAGCTGCTTTGGTTGCAACTTTGAGAAAGTACTAATAATCTGGAGGCAAACACTAAGGAGAGAAAATTGTATCCTGATGCATTGTAATTCCTTAAAGGGCAAATGAAAACTGTGTTATAATTAGATGTCTGAAGAGCTTCATTTCTGATAAAGCTGATTGGGGGCTTCAGCTAGGATCTAAATCAATAAGAGATTCCTTGTACAATGAAGAGGAAAATGTTTTTTAATCATAGATGTTAAAGAGATTTTCTGCTAAACTTTCCTGGGAAAAAAGGTTCGTCGCAGGTGTCTATACTTCTCTTGCTCATGGATATGCAGGCATCTGCCTAGAGACGCATGAGGGGAAGCTCACTCCCCTGAAAATATAACACACAATTAAGGAAGCAAACTCAGTGTTTGAAATAAATATTTAAATATAGATAGAAATATTTAAAATGAAAGATGAAGTTAACTGGGAGGGCTTTATGTAATACAGTCAAAGAATCTGGTTTTATCTACTAATTTGAGTACATTTATAAGAATTTTTAAGAAGAACATTGATATGGCACATTTCTTGATATTAGACTTGTAAGAGATTAATTTTTCTTACTGCTACATAATTTAGTTAGCAATTTTCAAAATGCTAAATGAAGTGCAAAGGCATTGAAAATATATTTTAAATTATATGTTTTAAGCAATTTTGTTTTTTCCAGACTAATGTTTCTCAGTATATTGACATTATGTGCAATACAAGAGGAATTGAGTTAGGCCCACATATTATTGATTACTATCCATTCTTACAACTATTTATAGATATACTTTTTCATGTCTCAAATGTGTTTGCATTTTCTCAGAGGTTTAACATCATTGATATTTTTGGAATTAATATTGTACCACTCACCTTCAGTAAAACTTTGCCTATTTATAGGCAAACCACTAAGTGAGGAAAAGTATTTTTCTTCTCTGACTGGAATTTGGTTGTTGAATCTCACTCGGAAATCTTGTCCTTTGGTAAAGGAATCTGAACCTGTTGCTGAAGTTTTCCTTAGTTTTATAAGGAGAAGATTGTTTAGACAGAGACTCTGTAAAAGTGAGCTGGAGAGCAAGGAGTCACTGAAAATGTCTGCTGTGAATAAACATGTAAAATTCTGTGTGTCACCAGCTGGGCTGATGCTGGGGTGTCCAAGCAGATGGGATGTCAGAAAAAAAATGGCTGTAGAGGTCACTGCCAGTGGTATGGGCAAAATAACATAATAATGAAAAGAGTCCAAACCAGCGGGCACTGATGGCAGCTCCTCCCTCCCGTGGCCTCCATGTTCCTGCCAGTGCTGCCCCCTGGGCCCGGCCACTCTGGCCTTGGCAGGGGCTCATTGCCACCACATGGATCCCAGCCTGGGCATCCAAGCCAAAAGGTGCTCGTGCTGGAGCAAAAGAGGGAATTCCAGCGGGAATTCATCTCTGTCCAGCTGGAAGAAGACCTGCTGGGAAGCAGCTCCGTCAAGGAGGGTGGACAGCCAGGTGTCCCTGAGCAGCGTGTCCTGGGGCAGCAGGCCAAGGATCCTGGGGTGCACCTGGAAGGCACTGATGGCAGCTGACGGAGGGGAACCTGACCCTCTGCTCAGCTCTGTGTCCGGTTCTGGGCTGAGGGAGCTGGGCCTATTTAACCTGGAGGAGACTCAGAGGGGATCATACTTGTCCATCAGAGGATGGACCAGGCTCTGCTCTGTGGGGCCCAGGAATAGGACAAGAGACAATGGGCAGAAACTAGAACACAAGATATCCCTTCCACCTGAATATCAGGAAAAACTCCATTTTCAGGGTGGCAGGAATGGACTTCCTGGAGACCTCTGTGGTCTTCCTTACTGAAGACACTCAAACCCCACCTGGACACAACTCTGTGCGTTATGCTCTGGGCTGGCTTGCTTGGCCAGGAAGGTTGGACCAAATGACCCACTGTGGTCCCTTCCAACCTGACCCATTCTGGGATCGGTAGAGGATACATGGCCAAAAACCAATTTAATTGTGTGGGCTAGTCTTTGTGCCTTTTGAACATAAAATGTGCTTCTTCCTTCTCTTTCTCCCTAGATCTTGGAGGCATTTCTTCATAGCAGCTCTGTATTTAGGCAGCTACCTCATCCTTATTCATCTAAGTCATCAAAATTGTAAAAAGGACTAAAAACTCTGATGTATTATAAATAAAATATAGGAAGGAGGACAATAATAGAATAAGAGTTCATATTTTTGAGGGAATACCCACCCAAAAGCTCTCCCATAGCAGTTGCAATGTTTTCTTACAGTTTAAATATTTCAATCAAAGAATGAAATGCAATATGATAATAGTTGGAACTGAAATCCTATAGATGTTGTGTGACAGTATATGTACTCAATCTTCATTCAAAATTTACACAGTTTGTATTTCCTCCACGGTAATTGTGTCTGTACTGTGGCTTTCAATAGCTATAAATTAACTCTGCCATAATTGCTCCCTTTTTTTTCTCGAATATTTCTATCCTTGCTGTAAATTGTATTTCTGTTACTTCAAGTATTGATATTATGATGTGTCCACTAAGACAGCACAGTATCTGGAGACATCTTATATATCTTTTTGGAATAGTTTTTTTCACCCTCCCCATTTTATTCATACAGTTGATTTTCTCTTGGCTCTGAGCCCAGTTTGGTTTAATTTTTGTTTATTTTGTACAGGACTCCAGACTCTGCTTTGAGATGAGCACTGTATAAATTAATAAATTCAATATATGTTTCCTTTTAGTAAGTTGCTTGGCACATCTGTTTTTCTGAGGTTTCCAAATCTTCATAATCTGTATAAGATATCTTTATTTACACAGAATTAGGAGCAGTATCATATTTTTAACATGTACAGGGTTTCCCATTAAAATGTCATAGTTTACTAACTGTTACAGTGCCATGGCATATTGGATGCCAAAGTAGGTCTCAATAGTTGGAATGTAAAATAGTGGTTCTATTTAAGACACTATGGTTTAGCTATGGTAGATATGTGTTTGTGCTTAGAAGGTTTTTAAGGACTATTGTATATGCAAATGTAGATGTTTAAAATACTGACATTCTGTCAATATTGTTAAGGGCTTTCACATGCAGAACTGTAACAAAGCAATGTTCAATGTATTGGTTACGGGTTGTTGCATTGCTTTGGCATAACCAAAGGGGAAAACCAGGGGCATTTCCTGTTAAAAAAATTCCAATTTGCATGATTATTTTGCGTCAACATATGACGGAGAGAGTTACAGAAGTATTCAGCAAACATTGTGGCACTGAATTAAGCCATAAATAGCTCAGAAAATAGACTGCTGCTGAGGCACGCAGCGGTTAGAGAGTAACAACAAAGTTTGTTCTGCTGGAGAGCAGGGTGCTTCGGGATGCACAGTTGAGGTCAAAGATGACTTTTGTGAGGGAAGGGGAAAAAGCTTGCTCTGATGAACTTGGGGTATCTTGTCACCTGTCTGTTTCTGAAACTGCAACATACTCATAAATGGCTCTCCACACAGAGCACCACATTCTCCCAGTGCTCTAAACGGAATGAAGAGGTTCTATGCATGTTTCACAGATTGCAATTTTTATTGAGTACTTAAAGTGAAGATGGGAAGAAAGGGGAGGCATGAAGAAGGATGATGTGTTGATCAGTGTGTACAGGATGAGCAGTTGGCACTCGTTAATCACCAAGGTGGGCATGTCATAGTTCTCTTTTGTAGGTGCTCAAAACGAAAAAGTATGCTACCACCCCATGATTTTCCAACTCCATATTTTGTAAGGAGACTAATAACAAAGGTGATGAACATCCACCGAAGGCAGTGTGGGAGGCAGAGGAATACTCATGAATCCAGTGGGGGTTAAGGTCTGACCAGAGCATTGGGTTTATCAGCACTGAGAAGAAGAAGTGCTTCCAAGCATGCCCAAATATAAACCCTCAGGTACGAAAGGTGCTCTGCATGAAAGAGCCATTGATGGCTGTGACGTTGGCAGCCATGGTCCATAAATTGTGGGATTAGGTGCTAATTGAGCTGAAATTCTGAAAGATTTGAATGCTGTATTGGTGCTTGTCTCCTAAGACTTCTAATGGCTTGTGGGTTTAACCTTAAGCCTTTAAACAACTTCTTGCTCTGGAGAACTCTTTCCAGATGTGCAGTTAGTTCCTGGGTAAGAAAACACAGACATTTCAGTAAAATCTCTGCATTTAGATCCTCACTAATACATTTATCAAATCAGTTCTCTAATATCTGTCGTTTCTGAGACCAGTCTTCTGGAGCTCTTGAGCTCTGCTGGAAGGAAAGTTTTATTTGTCTATGTATGGCCCATATATTACCCACAGAGATGGCAATGGATATGTGCGCATCATACCTTTCACGCTCCCAATTATGTTCACTCTCCAAAAGACTGAAGTCCTAGATATCTCTTATTTATCTGTGTTATACTTGGATAATATTATTGCCTCTAATATGGCAAGCTTAAGACAAGGGAAAATATTATTTGGGTTCTTCCAAGGTCTGTTAGAGAGAGGGCAATGAACTGTGAGCTGCATTCACTAGTCCTAGTATGAGGTCCTTAGTTGTACAAAGCCCTCTAATACAACTGTCTCATGGTTAGAGGGAATGCTGTAGAGGAAGCAAGGCCACATTTTTGCTGATACTGTTTCATGATACAAATAAAATTTTTTGAAGGGCACTTTTTTGGTGCTTTATCATTATCGTGTCCTTATATTGAATGATCAGTGTTTTGATGCAAGATCTTATAGATGAAATACAAATGAAAAATGTGTGGAAAATTAGTTCCTAGTTACAAAATATAAGTTGTTTAAAAATGGAGAGAAAGAGGGAGGAAAAAAACATGTTCCCAGATACACTGAGACATATTAAAATACAGCCACCCTAAAATACCTTTATTTGTGGAGGGAGTACATGGAAGCATTTCTTGAGAAAGCTACTTGAAATGTAAACATTTGGTATCACCACTACTGGAAGTAACCAGATCCATGGCCACAGGGATGGTCAAGAACATGGTGATGAAATGGAAGAAAAGGGGCAAAGTGGGAATGGAATTAATATAGTGCAGGCAGGCAACTCTTTGTGTGGCAATGTTTCCTATTTCTTTCCTAAGCACATCCACACTTAGTTTCTGAGAAAGCAGGAAGGACACATAGGCAAATTGCCAACCAGATGGTGCAATTGAGTATGAAGAATGCTTTCAGAAGGGCAGTATAACACAGAATTTAAAAATGCTATCATTTGCTTTCCTGATACAATATAGGACAAAATTCGCATGGAAAGAGTACGTGTTAACTATATACTCCTGTCTTCTAGTCATCTTTGTGATTCAGTTTCAGAAAAATGTGCACATTTGAGTTCTCCTGTGGTATCCACTCTGCCAATGTAATTTAATTGTTCCAATTATGTGTTTCTTTGCAGATTTTCCAAAACTGCCTTACTATGCCCTAAATATATTTCTGGGAATGTACAAAATTTAACTGTGAGATAAGCCCATTTTCAGGTGTTCTGTAGTTGCTATTCTTATATGAAGAAAAGAAAATGTAGGATTCTATGTAATCACTACACAAGAGAATATGTGTGGAATTAGAGACAGACCAAGGAATTATAGTATTTTTCATTTTATGTAATTTCCAATTTATTAATGAAACAATGTGGTGCATATTGTTTGCATTTTGTCTTTGGAATAATTTTTATTCTTTTTTACTTCCAATGTATTTTATTTCACTTACAGTGTATTTTCTTTCTATCATGATTTGTCTCTTTCAAAATCAGCCTGTCTATTGCATCAATTATGCATACATAGAAATACAGATTCCCACCCTGCTCTTCTGACTTGCTTTTAAATTTCAGAAGATGCATATAGAAATGCATAAAGATTTGTAGGAAGCACATTTGATAATTATTTTAATCTAATTTTTCTTATTAGTAGCACAGTATTGGTTATGTGATTGGATGTAACAATTTTATGTTGATACATAATCAGAACTTGACAACTCTAGTCGTAATTGAAAAGAGAAAGCCATATCCTGGCAAAAATGTAGGAACCAGCCATCTGTCCTATGTCAGCCTTTTTGTTATGTATTTTATGTCTATATCTTGATGTTCTATAAATATATATATGGCATATCAATCCTCTACCTTAATTCTTGTGAATGGCTTCCAAGTGAGATTCAGCTGCAGCATATGAGCATTACCTTCTTGAATCTAAACAAGAGCTGCCTCCTCTTTTCTCTGCCCAGTCCTATCTGGTCTTTATGTACTCTTGTTGACAAGCATTTGTGGACTACAAATAAATCTGGAAATAAAAGAAAGTTTATAATCCACTGAATAAATTGTTTTTTAATTTTGTTAAAAAAATTAATTATTGGAGCACATTTTTGTGTTGTCATTATCTGGATTATGGAGAACCATGTTCCATATTTTTTCTTGGATTTACTGATTTCTGAATCTATTTATTTAGATCAGAGAGGTTTTTTTCTTCAGTGCTTGAAAATCCAGTCTGGATTGTGAGAAAACAAATATGATATTCATTCCTTCTTGGAAATTCCTTTTGGTTATAAAAATTGTACAGGTGATTTTTGATATTGATGGGCATTGAACAAGCTCTGTTGTATTCAGATTGCATTCCCTGTGGCACATGTATAACCTTATTTTTCTCCCAGGTGAGATGAAGAATATTTGCAATCTTACCTGTAATGGTAAAATCTTACCTGACTGGACAATCAGAGACAATGCTGCAGTTCAGCTGGTAGAACTGCAGTGCTGATTGAATTGGTGTTGGAGCTTTTTGTGAAATTCCTATTCCTTCTGAAGGTTTTGCCAGCTGGTGAGAGATCTCCCTTTCTCCAACTCCATCTGAGTTCTAAATGCCTTGCTTACTGTTTCCACTGTTTCAGAGTTCCTCTAATCTTTTGAGTGATGTTAAATCAGCCATTGCTTGGGATTTTATGTACTTGTCTGAATAGGGCACAAACTTATTTTTGCTTACATCAAGATCCCCAGAGGTTTTGTCTTTGTCCATAGTAAGTAAATTTAGCCCCAGTTTCTCTAGGTAACAGCAAACTTCACTCTTGCCAAGCTTTTTTATGAGGGTACGCTGTTATTTTCTAGAGAAAATACCAAGAGAACTAGTTGATAACTCATCTTTGGATAACAGAAGAGTTTGATGTCATATTCTATGTAAAAATAATGTCTTGAAAACTTAGCTGGAGAGTTGAAAATCACAAATAGCAAGTAATTTCTTTTAAACAACCAGAGGTACCACGGTGGTGACATGATCAGTTTTGGTAGTTGCTGTGGGGACAACCAGGTACAATGTTAAATAACAGATGTTGAGTAATTCCCAACTCCATTTACTTCAGGTGAATCAATCAGAAGAAAACCACACAGAAGCTGCATTAGGAATTATTATAGAAAAAATAGAAGACAAAATGGAAAAATTGACTCTGTAGAGCTCTGGTTTATTCGGCTTCTTCAGTGCTATGCTCCCATTTCAGAGTGAGTATGTGAAGAGTGATAAAGGTGATCAGGCTTCTGGAGCAGCTTCCATATGATGAAGGAAATTTGACAATCTTCAGCCTCGAGTAGAATCAACTGACAAAGAATTTGATAGAGGTTTACACGACTGGGAATGACATGAAAAGGTAAGTAGAAGATGACTGTATCTTCTTCACATGTAGGAGCTGAGCATCAAGTGAAACTAATAGGGCAGCTCAAAACAAAGGAATATTTTTTCATACTCACATCTTAAGTAAGGGAACTCCATTTCAGAAGTTGTTAAGGGTGCTGAAAGTTGACATAGACTCCAAAATGAAACAAACAAGTTAAATCCATTCAAAGCTATTAAATAAAAATATGGCTACTCTTCAGAAAATCCTTGAGCCATAAATGGGTGGAAGATGGGGAAAGAGAAATAAATTTAGTAGCATTTATGTATTTTTTTCCATTTTTTTTCTCTTTTTTTTCTCTGAATTCACTGTTGCTACTATGATACATAAAATTAGGCGTGTGCTAGCTCAATACCTCTCAGGGCATATCTGTTTATCTCGTTATTTCAGGTTCAAGGTCATAGGAAATAAATGATTGTTTAGGAAAGGCGAAAAAACAAACCACACCATTGCCTTTTCTTTTCCTGGTGGGCAGTACTTTGCTTCCAGAGTCATTCCTGAGTGCACAAGCATGGTGTTAATGGATAGCTTTACTGGAGCTGTCAGCATTCAGTGGGATAAGACATGACACTGGGATTTTGACCATTTGTGGTCATTAAAGTTATCCTGTACATAAGTAGGATAGTGGAAATTAGCCCTGGTGTCCCGGTCTAATCCAGTTTATGTGTCTCCTGCAGTTTGAATTGGATAGGTTCCTTTTTCACCTTTCACTGTGTGCTGCTGGTGTACTGCACTGTAAAGACTCCGTATGGATAAAAATTCAACGCAGAATATTTCTTGTCTAACACAAGAAACACAGTAAACTGCGACAATACTTTAACATAACAGGAATACAAAAGATATGTGAACAG
>VRYO01001792.1:4503649-4533649 GCA_009812075.1 Sialia sialis | reverse complement strand
AGCTTTTCTTTTTAAAATATATTAACATAAACCACTTTATTGCAGCAGCACGTTTTCAATAGAAAATATAAATGTTAGCTTATGAAAAGATTTTTATTTTTTTTAAAGACCATATACTTTTTTTTTGTTCTTAGGAAAGCATAGAAGTAATGTTGCATTTGGGGAACTTTAAAAATTACTTTATTATAAAATATGAATCAAAATAACATAAAAACACAATAAAAAGAGTAATTTTCTCTGAGAGACCATTTTGGAAGTCAGCTGTGTGCCTGCAGTAGTATGTAGTGTTGGCATGTGCAGGGAGATATGACTGGAAGATGAAATCATCCCTATTGAAGCCTACAAGAGATCTGTACAAGACTGTAATTAGATTTAAATATGATATGTATTCGCTTTGCTTACTTTGGCTTTTATTGATTTATTTATAATGAGTTAAAAGTATAGTGTGATATCTCAAATCACCTTAGGCAGGGCTTTATGACTGCCATAGGTCTGACTGTTAATAATCTTACAGCTATTTACCTCCATCAGTAATGAAGAGGCTCATGGGTCAGCAAATCCAACTGGACACTGACTCTCAGGGTGGCTTTCACTATTCTTCACCTGGAGCTTTTTATCTGTGCCCTAAGTGATTTGAGAGTATCTGTGTGTAGGACACTTGTCAGATATGTAACTAGGTAATCAGGAAATTAATTGTGTGTGAAAAACACCCCCAATTTTTATACTAATGCAAGTTATTACGTGCTCTACAAAACCCCTGTGAAAAGCTGTGTGAAAGCAAAGGCACGGCACACTGTGATGCTAATGGTTACTGGACAGATTTGCAGCACAGTCCATCCTCTGCAGCTGGAACTAGATTCTAAACCAGCAGAGATTCTACCTGGGCTCACATGCTGCTTGTCAAAACACATCCAGAATCCCAGAGGACTTCAGCATTTTGGGTGCTAAGCTTGTGTAGCAATTCAGCTGTAAATGTCACAGTAGTAACAGATGGACATCAAGCACTTTAGTAAATCTCACTTAGACTTTGGTGAACAGAAGAATTTGACATTTTTACCCTAATTATAGGTATTGAGCACTGAAACATTTGACCAGAGAGCTTTTGAAAACCTCGTCTTAAAATATTTCCTGTTCAGGAATGATTAGCCAATACAGATTTCAATTTAAATTTTAATTAAAGCTTATTTGTTATGTGCAGTATTAGCTTGCAACACTTTTTTTTTTTTTTTAAAGAAAAGATGTTATCTTTATAGAATTGACTTATTTGGAAACTTAACATAAGCTTTCAAGCCCACAGAAAATATGGTGATGTGATTCTGTTTAAAATATATTTAAAAAAGTTATTCACTGTAAAATGTTTTTGCGGTACTACTTTAGAAATAATTTTGGATGTCTTAGATAGAAACCTCTTAATCCCTGACTCTAAAATCCAGCTATACAAAAAACTTACAGGAACACAGTTTCACTATTCAGTTTTTTAGCCATGCAGTTTGCACATTACCTGATTATCACTTTGAAAACATCTGGGTTGACTTGTGACAGGAAAAAGCATATCAGTGCTGATGTATGAAATAGCCCTGGCTCTGCATATAAATGGACACAGGGTGTCTATTGACATCAACAGATGTTGTAGGTAGGGGAGGTACTTGAAATATTACAATTTTATCTGTGAATGACTGTTGGGGTAGTTTCACTGATCATAATACCTCAAAAATTTAATTTTTAAGAAGTGCTTGTCCAGTCAGTCTTGAATTTATTGAGCTAATGAGTGGCTTTCTTTCAATACAGCACTGTTCTGTGCACCCTGTGTCGATTGCATGGCTCTAATTAAATCCACGCAAGGGCTGTGCTTTATGCTGTTATTAAACAGCAGAGTGTTAAAATTGATTTAGCAGGCTTTAGAAGCAGTTACCCTGGAGAGGTGGTGTGACCAGGAGTCACCTTCTTCTGCAGAAACACAACATAAAGCCAGTCTTCTGCCTATCAGTTCTGGATAGATTAAAAAATAATCCCTATCAGTTCTGGACAGATGAAAAAATAATGTTTCAGGTATCTCAGGTGCAGTCTAAGATTTCCAAGAAATCACCTGATGATTGACAAAGAGAAAAGGAAATTAGGTGAAACACCAATATAAAAACTTTCGAAATGTGTGTGTGTGTGTGTGTGTGTTGGTTGGTTTGGGTTTTTTTGTTGTTGTTGTTTTGGTGAGTAGAGGGAAATAGTGTGAGAAGTTGGGAGGGTCTCTTGCAGTTAAGCCTGAACTCAAACCTTTGACCATTCTGGCAGATGCTTTAAATACATCTCATGGTGCACTAACATATCCTGCTCACTGCCCAGAGCACTGATCAGCTGGTCTCTATGCGGGGGTTGAACAGGAAGAGCAAAATAGAGAGACAGCAGTGAAAAAGAGAATCACAGCACCAGAAATAGATTTGAATGACTTTAAAGGCAGGTGTGACTGCCTCATGAAAGCTTGGGCACCTCTTGGTTGGTACATGAGATACATAACCCTCAGGAGAGATTTCTAGAGGTGATATGTGACTGCTGTGCTCGTAGGAGACAAAAATGGAGGAAGGATCCTTCAAGGAATATGATCTACAGGGGTACCCATAGCTAAGCAGAAGGTAGAAATAAATGCTGACAGAAATCTGCCTTTAGAGGAACAAGGGGAAATGCTTGAATGTCCTTAGGAGGCCTTAGGAGGTTCTGCTCAGGTCTTCATCCAACACTTGTTCTAGAGGTTGAAAAGATTGTCCATTAACACTGAAGGTCTATCAGGAAAACAGTCCCAGCCTTTCTGTTCCCTACGTCTCCCCTAACAGTCATCCAAAAGGCTTTCTTAGAAATGTTTTGCTCCTGACTTTTTAATTTTCCTATCCAAAGATGTGAGATGTATCCTTGTGGCTGACTTGCAGATTTCTCTGCTTTGTGCCTTGAATTGATGAACAACAGATATGTGAGTCTCACAGCCTAAAATTATGAAGACAAAAATACCAAGAAATAAGTCTGTTTTATCTTTAGTTCCATTGTTCACATGTGAGAGTGTATGCTCCCAAGGGAAAATAAAAGTTTCATTTTTACCAAAAGTGAAAAAGGAGATGCTATCTTGAAGTTAAAATTGTTCCAGCTGGAGAATAACAACAAACATCTTAAGTCTTGATAATATGTGAATCAGCAACGCTGGGAGAAGTGTCTGCAAGATGATTTGAGTTTCAAGGACATAAACATATTCCATTGCTCTGATTTAGTCACCCTTGGTCATTCAGGATGTAAGTGGGAACTGATCTCATTTAGGAAATTATTGAGAGGAGATGAGACTGAGGACTTGATTCTATCTTATCTTGACACACCACAGTTCATAAAGGAAGGCAATTATTATGTTTTCTGGGATATACCCTCATCTGAGGCATTGTTAATAAACATTAGAGGGTTAGTTCTTCAAAGGTGTTTAAGTACCTAGCTCCCATTGATTTCAATAAAATGAGGCATCTAAGTGCCTTTAAAAATCTGACCTTAAGTGTCATCAGGAAGAAGTGAAGCAAAAGATAAGCAGGTTCTAAAAGAATAAGGGACTGCAGGCATATGATTCTGGTGTGCTCCTGGTTATTACATTTTTAATATGTATGGAGTGTCTGCACATTATAAACCAAACAAAGATACAAACAGACCATCCCCACCTATCCTGCACAAAGCTCCAAATTGCTCTCACTTCTTCAGTCCTGTCTCAGACAGTTTTACAAAACATCCTGCATGGATTGAGATAAAAAGTGAGAAAACAGCAAACCCATCACTACCCCCTCTACTCCCTTCAGCCTGTGTGACACAGTGCCCCTCTCCTAGAGCCAGGCTTGCCCTCCTCTCCCTTCCCTTCCCCAGTGTACTTGCTGAACTGGAGGGGCTTGTTCACCCGACTCCGTGTGACAAGTAAACAGTTGGTCACAGCCTTAATTACAGACCCATTTCTTTTTACCCAAACATATTCTTCCAGTTAGAGGAAAAGACCTTGCTCTGAAGATTAGCCTTATCGAGAAGGTACAGTGGGTATGACAGTCCCAATGTGATAAATAGACAGATAGACAGCAGTGGCAAGCAAATGTTAACTTTTTTGTTTGTTTGTTTGTTTGTTTTGAGGAAAAATCCTGAACTAGAAAATATCATGTTGGTTTGTCAGTTTCTTTTCAGGTTTGTTGCATTTTAATACAAAATAGAAAGTGAGAGGAAGGAGGTTGCCTTGCTATTTGTTTCTTTCATGTTAAGCCAGCTAGGCTGCTTATCTACTTCTTGATAAATATTGCTCAGCTACTTCTCTTTGGGATTAAGTAAATGAAAAAAATCCTCCACAGATAACAATAATTCCCACAGAAGAGATTTTAAAATTTAAAGGCTAAACTGAAATTTAAAATTATTTTCCTGGATTTCTGACCTAGATTCCGTCTTATTCTCAGTGCATTTGTCCTTTTAAAGGAACCAATATGTTTGTATAACTGATGTGAAACAAGCTTGACTCCAAAAAGATTTAACTTAATATCTGGCTAAGCATTCAGAGGGTAGTCCATCTGTAGAATGTACATTAAGGACCCTGGCTGGAGCGCAGCGAGTCATGTATGATATCAGGCACACAAATGTGACGTGATGCCCATATACTCTTGAGCATAATTCGAAGTGCCATGGAGCTCTATGGGTAGAGAAGCTATAAACACAGTTGTCACAAATGAGAAAGTCTACAGCGTTATATTCAGGCTGAAGAATGAAGAAGCATTACAACCAGCCATCACATCTTAATGAAATAGTTAATTAGGATATTATGGAATTCATAGCTCAAGATAATATCTCTTCAGCAACCTTGCAGCATGCTTTAATTAACCATTTCTTCTCCATAATCGAAGGCAGACTCAAAAGGGCAGCAGAAAGCCCTTCATAAATATACAAATACAATCAAATTGATGTTACTTTTTTTCCAGGGGATATTTTTAATCTTTTTTTTTTCCTTTCTAAACAGACCAACACAGAACATGTGATTATAGGAATAAGTACACATTTAATCTACATAATCATCAGTCTTTCTTTATGTAAAAATGATTAGCAAATAAGGTTTTTAAGCAACAATTTAGATTAGGCATTGGCATCATAGATTAACTTATTTCTAAAACACTTGATTTTTATCACTCTGCCTAATGATTTGTCTCATGATTTATTGGCTAATATGATGAATCATGTTAGATTTATTGTTTATCCTATAAATAGTGCAACAAATCATTAAACAGTGATAAAACCCAGCAGTTTCACAAGAAAGTCTACCTATGTTGTTTTCATGTACAATGTGCTTGTGCTGTAAGATAATTTGATGGTTCTGTTTTCGGTTTTATGATATCAGGTGAATAGGCATCTCTTTCTAAAATTAAGTGGTTATACAAAAATAATAGTGAAATCATAATCTTATACTCCTGCTATATTTATTTTATACAGAAAAATAAAGCCTAATGTCTGACATATAGTAAACCTGTGAATTTATTCACAAGAATAAATGTTATATTATTTCTTAGAAACATCTTAAATATAATGGCAGTTTTTTCATATTTCAGCAGGTCAGCTGTGTTTTTCTTGCTAGGGTTTCATGTTGCAGCTGACAAAAATGTTGCTTCTGTCCTGGTGATTTTAGAGCCCATCTCATTTTACTGATCTGAAAGGGCGGCATGGGATATTGGTGAACAGAGTATATGAAATTTGGCATTCAGATAATGGCAGTGGTCATTTTTTCTCTTAAGACATAATGGCTTCTCTTGTTGCAGACAGAGCTAAGTCTGCCTGTATACATTAGGGATGAAAGTACAGAAAATAGAAGTAATATTCTTGGAAACTCCCTGAGGTCATCAGTGGGTTAGAATAGACACACTCATGATGATATTATATGCTGCAGAAGTAGATTTGCAGTATTTCAAATTGAATTATTTGGACTGTAGTGGTCAACGTTTATTGCAGTATAAGTAGGCTATTTGCCTTCTTTTGATCTCAAGATATTGCCACACCCTGTCTCCCCTCACCTGTTGCAGAAAAGCTTGTGCCTTCAGCAGATCCATCATTTCATACACAGCCTCCCCCGAAATACCTGTGAAGTGTGATGTGCCAAGGACAGCTCCCCAGCACTTTGAAAATCCAGGCTATAGTGGAAACACCAGTCTTTTGTTCATCCTTGGGTGCAGAGTCCTGAGCTGGCGGAGCTGTGCTGTCCCTTCACAAGGGCAGCAGATTTGCACAGCACATGTGACATCTGTGCACAGCCCACCAGCTCTGAATGAGCCCAGGGCTTGTGACATGAGAAGTGCAGAGGAAAACAGCACCTGAGAGCCAGTGCTGTGCTGGTTGTCCCACATATTTAAATTGCCCTGGATGAAAAGGGTCAATGGGAACGGAGCATGGTTCAAATGTCATATCCTACCTGGGCAGCTTCATGTTGCCTGAGGCTGTATTTGGGCACTTGTCTTACACAGCACTTTTTTTTTTTTTTTTTTTTTTTTTTTGGATGTCACAAGAATTTGATTTGTGTGAGAGGGAACAAGATGGGGGGAGCAAGAAAATGAAACAAAGGATGAAAGAATAAACCTGCGACAAGTTTTTTAACAAGCACAGTTCTTCCCTGGCAAACGTTAGGTCAGCTGCGTTGGGTACTTGATTTGCTTGTTTAGCACGATAGTAAATTATGGGGAATTTGGATGTTGATTATCTGTACTTTGCCATGGGTGCTGTGCAGCCTGGGTTCTCGGACTCTGCTTATTGATTATTTGCACTTGGCCGTAGGTGCTGTGCAGCCTGGGCACTTGGACTCATCTTCTCTGCCAGGTGCTTTTTCAGATGCTTGTTCCAGCCTGAGGAAGAGCCTGAACACAAATTGGCAGAATCTATGCAGCAAGGCTCTGAAAATCATCGCCAGTGATCCAGAAAGCCTCATAGCAAGCAGAAGAAGTCCTGCTCCTTGTCACTGTGATTATGGAGATGCAGGAAGCAGGTATCCATGTGTGGCATGGATAACGAAGAAAGTGTGCCTTGTTTGTTAACTAACTGAGCATGTCCCTTCACAGCCCCCACTTCCTCCTCTCAGGTTTTCACAAGGAAACTGCCACACTGCTTTAGATACAACATGAAGAATAATGGGGTTTTTTGTATTTTATTTGTAGAAGAACACTGAGCACAGCCCAGCAGCTTCCCAGTACTGGGTAACTGTACTGTTTAAAAAATTTGTGGAAAATATCACAAGAGCCTATTCTGTAGTACTGTAACCTAGCTGTATTTGATCTCTTTTTGTCTTATTGGTAATGCACTTTATAAAAAGAAGAAGAAGGAGCAACAAATACAAGCCTTTGAAAGCTGGTAAGCAATAAAACTTCCATGGCTGTTCTTAAGGGAAAACTGACAATGTTTGTGGGTCAAAGTCTGGGAAAAAAGCTAATTGAAAGGTAGGCAGTAAATGAGATGGCTGTTTGGAATTGATATTTTGGTGTGCCAAATAGAGTAATTTCACAACTATAAGGTGCACTGGATTATAAAGCGCACTTTCCGATTGTCAGCAAATTTCTGAACTTTGTCCATATATAAGGCTCACTGGACTATAAGGAGCACTTTTTCGGCGGCCAGGGAGCTGAGCCAAGCCGTGGAGCCGCAGCTGTCGTGGCTCCACGGCTCACACTTCTGGGTTGGCAAATTTCCGAACTTTGTCCATATATAAGGCACACTTCCGGGTTTCAATCAAAATGTTAGTCAGAAGGGTGCCCCTTATAGTCGTGAAATTGCCGTAATTAAATCTACAAAGAGGGTCTTCATAAAAGAAGCCATCAAAGAAAATTTGTTTCTCCATGCACTTGTTCCTCCATGTGTGTATGAGCATCACAAATTTGTTCTTTGGTACAATGCTCTTCCTTGAAAGGGTGCACCCCATGGTCCAGCAGCAGAGTAAAACTGCAGATCTGTTGAGTTTCTGTTGTAATCCCAGGCCCAGCTTTCAGTGATTTTACTACAGACAGCCCTTTTAGTCCTCTAAGGGTTTCTAGAGATATAGTCTTGTTTATCTTAGAGGAATCTCTTGAGAAAGTTTCCTGGAATTTCTCTAGATCTGGAGGTAGAGGAATGGAAATGCTGGATTAAAGGAAAGCGGCTTTAAAGGAATAAAAATGATAATTTAACACAGGAGGAAGAAGTGGTTTATTATACTGGACCAAACAGCTAGAAAGACCTTACTTATAAATGCTGACACAAGCTTATCTCAAACCAGGGTAAAGGTTATTGCATTAAAGGTTTCAAATCTGGGAAATTCATGTTCCTAGAGTGGGTGCATAAATCTGAGACATTTTTAATCTCACTATGTAAATAAATCTCATCAGAAAAATAAAATTGTATTGCTTTGATTCATTTGCCATAAACCCTTTTAATTTGATTTTGATTGATAGCTAAACCCCTTGCATTAGAACTTTTTGAAAAAGTTTCAAGATAAGCAATTACTCACTCCCTCTGGGTAACACAAAGTTTTCAAACTTGTGAGAATGTGTTACTCCTGTATAAAATATAACTGGCAAATATTTTTTTATATTGTAATTGCATTTTGGTTTTATCTTTCACAGCATTTGTTCATCTTTCATGTCAGACTTTCAAACTCTGCAATGTGACTGACTAATGTAGTAAGTGCAATTAATTTTAATTCTGATTTTTAGGACTGGATTTGTCAATCAATATTGTTCACTGGAGTAATTCAGTAAGCGTCTCTAATTTCTTAGCCTTTTTTTTCCCTTCTCTTTCTTTCTCTTTTCCTTAATAATTTAGAGGTGAAACTTCTCTAAGAGCTACCTGTCAATTTGGTGTTCAGAAACTGAAGGATGAGTGGCTGTTGTTTGCATCCCACATGAACATAGCTCTAGTTTGGCAACACTCATTGTCAGGAGATTGCCATTAAGTCTGTGCTCTTACCCCCATTCAATAGGCAGCCAAGACGCCAGAAAAACAGAACAAGTTGCATCTTCAAGGAATAAAAGCACACAGGGAGCACGGGTAACCAGCAGTACATGCTCCAAACCAGACAGATCAAATTAATTCCGTGAAGAGGACTGGATTATATAAACACATTACATATGCCAGATATTGATGTAGGACATTATTCTCTCTTATTCACAGGAGGTTCTGCTAGTGTCAATAAGAGATTTACAGAAAGATGTAAAGTGTCATCATCAAGTAGTAACTAATGTTTTAGTTAGCACCATTATTATTTCATATGCAGCATTACCTGATGGGAAAAACCCATTAACTTTAAAACCACAGTTGTGTGCTCTGTATTTCTTCTTGTTTGCTGTCCTTTCAACTTCTCTATCAGCTTTTAACATCAATCAACAAATTCGTCACTTTCCACGTGAATAATGATCCCTTGCTGACTGGCATGTCTGTACGGAGAACGAGGAGTGCAGCAGAGCTGAACCTGCAGGACCCCTGTTATTTAGACCTTGGATATTCAGGGGTAACATCCAGAACAGGTAGACTAAAATTATCCCACCATTCACCTAAATTTTGTTTAAGTTTTTTACTTATGTTCTAGTACAGGAACTCAAGATTCCCAATACCCACTTGCTGTGTTCCAAGACCCTTCCAGAGCCCTGCCTCCCCCAGCAGTGTGTGCAGCATCTCTGCACGTCAGGCATGTAGTCCAGAAAGATGATCTCTTTTTTTCTGTGCAGCCAAAATTATGGACTTGCCATGTCAGTGAAGATAATAAGAACTGACTGGCCTAAATTGAACTTGTGTTCTTAGTGTGTTTTTGGCAACGTCACTAGTGTCCCTCAGAAGCAGCCCACATTCCATTCCTCTTACTCAACATCAGTGTTGGGGTAGGTGTGTCCCAAGCATGGCAGCTTCCCAAATGTGCACAGTGGTGCAGGGGTGCTGAGCAGAGCATCTCTCTCCCTGCTGTGCCCCTGTCCCAACCCCACTGGAGGTGCCTGGATGTGTCCCCATTTCTCTGGGCAAACGGAAGCTTGCGTGCAAGCCCTGCTCCTTGTTTTATTTTCCCTGGAAACAAAACAAGTGTGTTTCCATGCACCATTGCAGCGTGGCACTGCTGAGGCTCCTGCAACACCTTTTAGCAGTGGCTTGCTGCAAGTCCTTGGTTGCACCCAGTGTCTGATTATTGGCTACCACAGCTGTTACTGCTCGTTCCTCCAAAACCCTTCCAAGCAGCTCCTCTCTCTGCCTTAGGTTCTAGTAGGGCTTTTTGTTTTCTCTTAATATAAGCAAGGACTGTGTTCTGAACTTTGTCTAGATGCTAAAACAAGCTCTGAACTCTCTAGCTGGTCATTAGATGACTTTCAGTGGGGGATGCAGCCCCACCATTACTTCTTGGGAAATCCAGAGTGGTGTTTTTACTAATATTTTGCTCATCTGAACTCTTCCCTCCTGCCCTCCCCCATCCCCCAAATGTAGAAAGAGTTATCTAATAAATATCCAAGTGTGTTCTAGCTTTCGAGATGACACACATTTAATGTGGCTTATGCTATATTATTCTTGCTTAACTTTGAGCTTTTTATTTAGCATTCCAGTTTAGCAGTGGTATTCCACAGGGGATATTGTTGGTTTCCAAATCTTTTGTCAGAGTAATTGAGCATAACATCTCTGCAGGTTTGTGTTTCAAAAGATGCATTATCTTTTCTTGTCCATTTGTTCTAGCCAGGATATTCAAAACTTTCAGTTTTACAGATCCTTTGAAAGAATTTGAGGTTTAGGACTGATAATTTATGCTTCTGCTGAATTTGCAGCTCTGCATTTGATGATTAATACACTTCTCTCCATAAATAAGAAGAGATGATATCTATAAATTGGTAACAAAACAGAAGAATTTCATTAAATTCTGTATTTTGCGAGAGACTTCCACCCTTTTAAATCTTTATAAATTAAACATCATCCATGCCTGGCTCATTGAAGAATGAATGTCACATATAAGATATCTCCCTTAAATATTTTCTTGAAAGTAATCTATATGATTTACAACATATTGCAATTAACATTGACCTTTTGTCTGCTTCAAAAGAATGTGAGAACAGTTTTTTGACATCAAAGAGATTTTCTAAATTTCCAAAAATATTTCTGATGAAAGTTGTTCAGACTGAGGAAAATATGTCACCTTCATTTAAAAGTTATAGCACACTTGATAGATTGTTTGCCTCTTTCCTAACCTTAGTTCATGTACAAAAGTGGCTTTAAAAATACACTTGCATGTAATCATCTTTTAGAAAATGCAGACCCTCAGAAGTCAAAACTAAGAATCCTGTACTTCCTGTTTAAGATCAGCTGAAAATTCATGCAAGATCTGGAGGCTGCTATTCACTCTCCCATTTCTTTCCTGCCACTTAATTGCCAACGCACAGCTGCAGCTGAGATCCCAATAAATTTTTTACCTTCTTTTATCTAAAATTTACTGAAAACAAAGAATGAAGCTCAGTTTTCATAAAAATCTAGATTTAACTTTATTTTGCAGTTTGTTTGTATCAATATTTTGTTCTGCTTTGCCTTTAACCAACAGTTACCTGTGGAAACGTTTACGGAAAGCAAACAAAGGGTCTGTGAAGAGGATCCAACCCTTTAACACAGCAAGACATAGAGTCCTGCTCCACTCTATTTCCTTACTCTTTGCTCTTCACTGCTTTGGTCCCCCTCTAAGGTTAGGAAGGCTGCTCTGGCCACAGTGTCGTGCCAGTGTGTGACAAGTTCAGGCATTGTCCCTCTGGGCACCTGGCTGGAGCAGACTCTCTCTGTACAGCCCTGACTTTGATGGCCAAGTGTTAACTGTTCAGCTGAGGGAGGGGAGGAGAGATCAGAGCAGGAGTTAGGCCAGCTGCCAGCCACACTAAAATTACTCCTGTAACCACTCCAATATGTGTACCAGAATTTAGGGACTCCGATATATTCAGACAGAACAGTTTTACACAAAGGGTAGTTGAAATACAGTCTGGAACAAACTGCCGAAGTCAGCAGTAGAAGCAAATAGTGTAAATCAGCTCGAGGAGGAGTTTTTGAAGAAAGCAGGGGAAGAGCACAGAGCTACTAGCTAGAAGTTCAAGTTTCAGATGATGAAACACAGATTGATTTGTATTTCCTGAGGTTATAAGGGCAGGCCTTCATGGACCAAATCATTTTCTTTGGGCTGTTAAATGTTCATATGTACTTTTGTGCTGTGTTTCATCCTCTTTCAGTTTGGAGTGTTGCTTCTTCCCCACCCCTGCCCCCCACTCTCTTGCTTGTACAGTCTCTTTTAGATAAGGTCTTGCAGAGGGGAATGCACAGCACAGAACCCCTGTTTTCTCTCATCTTGGTGAACTTCACCAAGGCCAGTGTAATCACTTAGTAACAGTGGTGCAATCAGGAAATCTGCCTGCATTGTGCTGTTTCTTGGGAAGGGCCTCCAGACCGTGATACGATATTTATGCATGTAAAGAAATTTTGACTATGAGCTCAAATATGGAAGTGTTTTAGCTTTTCAGGCTACCACTGATCTCAGATCCATTATGCCAATGTGGTGAAGAATGCACACTGCAGGTGGGAACAGAACTGGAGCAAGGAGAGAGCTGATCCATTTTACTGCTCTTCAGCAATGAGCCTTTATTTTGTCTCTGTGGCCGCTGATGTGTTGCTTTTGAGCGGAGAAATCCTGCCAGAAAACATCTTGCCTTTTGTTGTTGTTGATGTTTTGGTTTCTGGTTTTTTTTTTTAATATCAAGCAACCTATAAACATACTTGTGCATGTAACAGAGTCCCTTTGCCTCTGCCACTTTTGTGACCCACAGACACTTCTCTCTGGTGGCAGTTCTGAGCTGACTCCCCTGGACCTGACCTCCAGAAGTCATTCTTGTGAAAGGCTTGGGAAGAACAGCCATGGGTCTGACTCTGAAAAGTGTTGTCTTCATAAACTTTATGTCACGTCAATATAAGCTGAAATTTTTCCATAGCTTGGCTGGGTAGATTTTTGCCTTGAGTTTCACCTTGACTTTTCTTTCTTTTTTTTCAACAGTTCAATGTCTTAAATTGCCATTACTAATAATGCATGAGAAAAGAGGATTGTATTTTATTACAGTCTTCAGTTTCCAAGTCATAGATTGTAGTATGTAGCTTGTTTGTGTAATGCTTTCAGTAGAAAATTATCAAATGCAAAAGTTTCCCCTTATTTTCTAAATATCTTTGATTGCAGATGTGATAAGTGAAGCAAAAATGTCTTTATTTCTATGCAAGAATCCAAAATACAGGGTGTTTTTTTACCGAGATTCCCTATGCCTTGGGCTTCTTCTTTAAAGTAGCATTTATTTGCACTGAGATTTGGGTATTTCCAATATGTTCTGCCTCAGCATAACATTAAAAAGTGCTCTTTGTTCATTCTTTACTACACATACTGGGGTACAGCGGGGGTATAAAATGCCTTTTTAATGATTCTCACATACTCGCTGCATTTACGAGCTCCTTGGAAATCAGATATGAAGTTTCATAACACAAAAAAGAAAATTAACAATTAACTGAACTTCGCAAATGACCGCATGGACTTGGTTGTTGCTTCACAGAAATTCATAACCTGTGCTGGCGCTATCCCTGCTCTCTGCTTCACAGCCCTAGATGTGCTGGTATTGAGTTTAAAGCCCAGCAGAGGAGTAGCAGCAAGACAGAGCTGGCCTTACAGGAATGGAGCAGCCAGATGATTGGATCCCATTTCCCACAGGTTCCCAAGTCTGCAGCTGAAAATGCCTTGTAACTCTATTAGGAAAGACCTACGTGATCAATAGAAGCAACAAGGCCACACAAGTACATCTCGAAGCACGATGAAAATTGCACATCCTGTGGTGCTCAGGGGACTTAATATTTTTCTGTGATTTTTTTCACCCCATTCCTTGCCCTTGTTTTCAGAGCAGTTGTTCAGTCTCATGCAGTTTTATTGCGGAATGTAACTGGACTTGTTCATTATCATACTTTCGTAAAAAAAATCCATTCCATACTTTTCATGAGGTTTGAGGTAATACGGATTGTTTTTACAAACGTTCTCTTTAGTTTTGTAGAGATTTTGACGTGCCATTATGCAGTTTCAAAGAGAGGGGGCCTGCACTGGTGAGAGGAGGGCAGCAGTGGCTCGCCCATCTCTTGTTTTGAGACAGGAGTTTGATGGACCATGGGCTCCATGTGGGCAGCCAGAAGCCATCAGCTGACAGGTCACTCACCCCAGATGTTCTGAGGGTGGACCTGAGATGATGTGGGATAGATCTAAGCTCTGAAGTTGTTTCATGGCAAATTTTCTTCTCAGCAATTTTCAGAGCTATCTCGTTTTAGTGACAGCTAAGAGACTGCTTGTTCTTTTGTGTAATTATTTTTAATTTGCTGTTATGCATACAATAAAGCATCTTGTTTAAAACTTTTTTTAATGTGAGGAAAACAAAACACTTGCTGTGAGGTGTACAGGGAGTCTTTTACAGACAGTTTATTTAGCTCAGAGCAAATGAAAAAATAACTACTTGACTAGGTTAGCTTTGGGTGCCCTCAGGCTCTTTGAGATTAGTTTTAGATTCATATACTATGGTCACTCATTGACCAAGCTGCTTCAACTCTTATACATATCCAGCAAAGTATCATTTCCCTCAGGCATGGTTTTATTTCAATCATATTTAGCAAAACCATTAAACACACTTGGGGCTTGCACTGAAGAAAGAAACAACTTCATATGTTCACGATTCAGAACAACTTTCTTCAAAAAATTGGTTAGGTCTCAGTTTTTCAAGACTTTAGTTTGGTGGTCCCTAAAAGGGTTCTGTATATCTTCCCCTGTAATTAAATTACTCCTGCATTATTCTTAGCGATTTTTGAAATAAAAAAAAAATAAAAAAATAAAAAAATTTAAAGTTAATGCAAAAATGTTTTAGTCCTAAGCAAACAGAAAATAAAGTATTTCCTACTTTTATTTCCAGGACTGCTTGACAATTGATGCAGTACTGGGATGGGAAGCAAATGCTACACTGATCGCTTTTTATCTTTTTAAGAGCCCTTATTTGAACTGCCAAATTTTATTTTTCAACAAATCCTTAAACCATAAGGGTTTCAGCTTTGATGTTTTTTAAAGAAATCTCTTAATACACCTTCCCACCTTCTCCCCTGCCCCCTAATAAGTTAGGAGCAGATGAGCATCCATGGGAGGGGTGAAGAGTCTCCGCAGAGAAAGGATGTGGAGCAGAGTGGTTGGTTCTCTCCATCTCTGGCATTTGGCTGTGCCAGGGTTCTGATCCCCCCATAGTTCCCTTCATGTGCAGAGTCATTTTGGCTCCAGTTCAGGGAAATTCAACACAGGAAGAGTGTGTTCACACACAAAGGCTATATGTAGGACTTGTTACTGGACCCTAAATTTGGGTTTGGGAAGCATTCCCAGATGGCCCATTAAATGAGTATTTTTGGTTCTTAACTGAGAGAGATTCATGTTAAATCCTCTTTATTAAACATGGATTTATAAGCAATACTCTTCATTTGAACAGTATAGCTTTGAACAGAGTGGAAATGCATGTGAGAAGGAGGTACATGGCTTTTTTTGTGTGCCATATGTGGATATATTTCCCTGTGTACAGAGATTGTTTGTGGGAGAATGGTGAGGAATTCTTTTTCCTCTCATGGTTATCTATTTTGGGTGGGTGTCTATGAAAGAATTATCACCCAAATTATCCAAGAAGTAAATTATGCTTCCCTTCAAGATTTATCTTAACACAAATGCTGTGCCTGACAGGATTCACTTAGGAGTTGAGACTCACCACTAAACTTTGAAATCTCTGGTGACACTCCCTCCCTCTGCTTAGCTGGCTGGATTTTCCTTGAACTCTCTTGGATCTCTAACACATGGAGACGTGCACACATTCTCTTCTGCTCCCACCCCCTTCCTTCTCTGCATGGAGATCACCTGAACTGCTTAAATCTTTTGGCTTAATTTTAATTTCTTTACCAATAGCAGTGGAATTCCTTAGATTTATATTACAGATGCCATGATATATCTGTAAGCTCTTCTACAGACAGGTTTAGAACTTTTGCAGGTCTCTGTCTTAGAATGACCCACATTCATATGAGAATTGTTTTTTCTGTAATCATACATCTTTGTTACTGCAGGTATTTATGGTCTTGTGCTCCGAAATTTAAACATGAGAGTGAGAATTTCTTCTTTGAGGTGGGTCCAAAATGAGTTGACATTTGAACAGCTATTTAATTCTACATCTTTCCTTTTTCACAACTGTCTTGATGTTCATCAAATAACTAAAATTCAGAATGTGAGGAAAATTGTGGACCTAATTTTTGCGAAGTCATATGGAAAATGCCCACTCCAGGAGACTGACTGGATTTTGAAACTAATATTTCTGATGATTTTCTATCTTTTAAAATAATTATTGGGGTTTAAAACTACAGGTGGCCTTTTTTTAACTACTTATCTTTCTTCCTGTAGTGCTGTTCTGGACCAAAGAGAGACTGGAACAAATTTTGGGCACTGTAACTATTTTTTGGCTATTTCCCTCTCTCACTGTGTCAGAATAACCAAGTGGTTCCTTTGTCAAGGTTTGTTGAGCAGTTGCCTAAGATCACAGTCTATGTGTTAGAATAACTGACTACAGTGCAGTTTTAAAGCCTCTAATTTTAGTCTTCTATTATTCCTCTTTTCAATTGTGCATCTTGTCATCTTCAGTTATTAGAAATTCTAAATTTCAGCAGTGAAAATGCTAAACTATCTCTTCTAGTAGTTTTTCATTAGTGTTTTGTGATTTAATATTTCATTGTGTGTAAAAAATCATGAGACATTATAGTATGAAAAGTACTGTATAAGTTTTATTATATTGTTTACAGCACTTAAATCCTGATGATTTTACAGCAGTGAAAATTAGAGATATTTTTCTTAGAGGTAAAATAATTAGGGGGTTAGGTGAAAATGAATACAGTTTGTGTGTTCGATCATGCAGAATATCAAGCTTTTTGAACCCTATTTTCAGTTGTTTCATTTTAGATGAACAGATTATTCAAAATTTCATCCTTTTAACTATAAATTAGCACATTTGATCTTATTTTCTGGAATTTCCATAGTACACATGGTAGGCTACAGCAAGCATATTGTCTCTGGAAAGCCTTCATATCTTCTGAAAATATTAAATGTTTTAGAGAGATGGAGAAGAAAACTCAAAGTGAAGGTAATGCCCTAATTGCTCCTTACATGTGCACCCGAAATAAGTAACTGAAAATGTCTTAAGGTTTGAATTTTTAAAGTGACAAAGCTTAGTTCTGCCTAGTGATGTGATGACCCTGTGACAGCATCTTTGCCTCCACATCACTGCACTGATTTTGTGTCTTCCAAAGGCAGAAGGCAGATCTTGGTGTCCTTTTTTTTCTCCAGGTACAATATCACACAATTCAAATCACTGACAGGAGCTTCCTGATGATCCTTGTTCTTCCAGTTTGTAAACTGGAAACACTTGTACACTGAAAAGCTTTTTGATTTTTCTTTTTTGTTTGCTTGTTTGTTTATTTCTTTTGGGATTTTTTTGTTTGGTTGGTTGCTTGTTTGTTTTTTGTTTTATTTTGCTTTTGTTGTTGTTGTTGGTTTTGTGTTTTGTTTGGTTTTTTTTTTTTTAATGAAAAGCTGGATTTTTTGTAGATCCCTGCTCTCATATATGAACAAGCTCCTGGTTTCTGCCAGCACCACCTGTGGCCAATAGAGGAAGGAGATCCTGCAGAAAATATCTGGGAGAACCTGCATGCAAATCCTGTTCTGTATCATCAGCAAGAGGACTTTTCCCTCCACTCACCTAAGTCTAGAAACTAACTGACCCAGCCAGGTACACAAAGTTGAACTCTGTGAAAGCTCTGTTCATGTTTCATCATAGTTGACCCCTAAACATGGTGTTTAGTGAAATTTCCTCAGAAAAGATACTGACCCAAATTTAATTTAAAACCTAACATGGAGATACTTTATGAATGTCTGTGTTGAATAGAATCCAGGCAGAATTTCCCCCTTTGTGTTTGTGTGAAACGGGAATCTGAATTCAGTCACGTCTACACTTTAGGCTTGTAGAAATTAGCACAAGGAATAGTCCTATGTTCTGGAGTAATTTTTTATGTTTATGTTTGAAATAGTTCTGAGTTACATTCAGGCAAAAACTATGCTTTGGCAGTGTGGTGTAACATTAGAGAATTCTCCTCAAATTAGTTACAGAAATTGAATGACAGGACAAATTAAGAAGAGGCAGGAGGGAGCGAAATATTTTATTTTAAAAATACTCCGTAAAGACAAACATGCAGTAAATTATCAAATGTGCTTTCTCAGTTGTTCATGGAAACATGTTTGGAAAAAAAAAAACATGGGCTTGGTTTGTTTATTATTGGCAAAATTTTCCAGTGTTTTGTCAGCTTCCCGCAGGCTGCTGTGCATGGAGCTCCTTGGGAGGATCGGCTTTGAGGAAGCCTTCAGAAATGATGGACCAGACATGGAGAGAATAACAGAGCTTAGCAGCCCTTCCACAAACCTTTCCTCCCCAAAGGCATCATTCCCTGCAGGCACATGTGTGGAGGGAGAAAATTATAGAGATCCATGGATCTACCTGCAGACTGTCCTGGATACTTCAAAAGCTGCAGCTAAAAGTATAAGCCAAACTTCCTCTGCATTTACAGCAGGTGGTATTAATTTATGTCATTTAGATTAATAGCAGTTGTTGTTTAACAATAGCTGTTGATAAACTAGCATTGTTTTAACAATATGCAAAAAACTGCATCTAAACTTGGCGGAGGGGGGAAGCAGGGAATGCAGCCAAGTGCTCCACCCAGATATGGATGTGTGTGTGTGTGTGTGTGTGTGTGTGTGTGTGTGTGTATTTGTATATAATATATATATATACATTAATTCCTCTGTCCACACAAAAATGTTAATTTCAGTATGTTTACTGGGAGTGGTAAAAAACAGCCACTTGCAAATTCACTGAGACAAGGAACACCAGATTGGATCTGTATGTGTTTGTTTTTTTTTAATATGTCGCTTCCAACCACAATGTAAGCGTTAGAAAGGAGGGAGAAGGTTCTATTTTTTTGTAAATATATTGGGTTTTATTGCAAAAAAATGCTTCTGGCTCAAAGAATCCCTAGTTAAACCTGGTAATCTGTGAGTGGAAGGGCATGTGCTGGCAGAAGAGAGCAGAGCTGTGAAAAGGATCTGTCCTTAGGACCTGTCTATCTTTTTGTTCATAATAAAAGCAAGGGAAAAAAAGAAGCAGTGTTATCAGTACACTTCTGCAAGTGAATTAGCTAGCACAGATTTGATAAAGCTTATAAACCCTCTAGAGCAATCGTGACAGTTTGCTGGCTTGGGCTTTGTCTGCTGCCAGTTACTCCTTGCTAGTGGCACTCTTTATTTATGCTTCAGTACCACGTTATCCTCTGGGCTTCAAACAGAAGGGACCTGTCTGTAAGTGTTTTGGTTGTGGTGTTAAAAAATAAGAGTGCAGCAAAACACATGCAACAGTGCCCAAGCTCCGTTTCAGCCAGTTTCCCTTCTTGTGGTGCCGCTTGCCCGTGACTGCTCCGCGCACGCAGCGTGCCTGAGGTGGTGTGTGTGTGTCTGCCTTCCACTAGAGAGTGTCACAGAGTTATTTCAATGAATGGGAAAAGCCAAATGGATGCATTATCTGCTTTGTTGTAGGTAAAATGCAAAGGTGGTGTGACCTCAGGAAGGAGAGATAGCTGTGCCTGCCTACATGTTTTCCATTTTCTAACTAGTGCCATTTATTCTTCAATCTGCAGCTGAAAATGTACACACTGACGGGAGGGGGCCACGTTTTCATGCACGCTGAGGGTTATTTCTGTCCATTTGCCAACATGTACACCTTAATGGTATTGTGAATATACCATCTGACACTTTTTGCTCTCTTTTGTCCTCAAATTAAATTTGTACTTCAAAATGGTAGAATAATTCTGGGGCTCATTATCTCATGCTTATTCCTAGCACAAGACATTGGCAAGCACAGTTTAGATTTGGATTGGTCTATGGAAAATTCTACACATGGGAATCTTGGGGAAAAAATTTGCAGTCCATTAGCAGATTCTCCTATCTGGACTGAAGATGTAAATGCACAAGTAGAGAAATTGAAAAATGGTGTTAAGTAGTCAGAAAGTCTCCAAAGGGAGATCTGGACAAGAAGCTACAGTAATAGCAGTAGATGGCTGTTATTATAAAAAGAAAAACTCAAAAGTGAGGACAATAGTAACACTCCAAATGCATAAAGTAATTCCTACAGCCTCTGAAATTTCACATGGAAAGGTAAACACAGAAAATATTGTTTGTCAGGTGAGTCATATCACTGAATAACACCAATTCCTTTTTCCTAAATGAAGGACTATGCATGAAGATACTCCATTTAAAATAATAAATTCAAAATCTGAGTACTGTGCTGACCACTGGGGTTCAATCATCAAGGTCAGTTTAGGAGAACCTTTCCTGTCCATGAATTACAGCAAGCTCTGCAATTTATTTGTCTCTGATATAAAGGACTGATCCCTCCTTTCTCCCAGTTTTGAGGTGCATGGTCAATACCTGTGCTTGATGTACAGTTTTCCTTCTTCCTTAGTGAATGTGGCACCTCAGGTGATGCCAGCTGTGATGTCCTTCGATGCCATCCTGTCCCCACCTCTGGGGACATGCAGACACCTCAGCAGACACCTTTATTCCCAGATGACTTCCAGGTTTTAGGAAGAATTTTTAAGGCTCTGGAGAAGTCAAATAAAGAAGAAGCAGGGCCTGTCAGGCTCAAAAGCCTCACTTCTTACCCTAGAGGGGTGAATTGGGCCCAAGCCCCCTCAGTCATACCAGTGGGTAACAGAGCACAGACAAAGGGGTCTCAAAGAAAAAAGAATGATGAAAAGGGATTTCTCTTGAAACTAAGGCAAAGCATTGTGAGCAATTATGCCAGGTCTGTCTTACTACAGTGAGGTGAGCAGCAGGCCAGGCTTGTAACGTCAGTGAGAAACTTTAAGGTCCTGAGAGTTACAGATCCTGAGATACATGTTGGTAAGGAATGTATATGTGACAGTCTCAGCCTGTTCTTAAAATCTACCAGTTTGGTTTGGCTTTTTAAATATCTCTGCAATTATCTCATCTCTGTAATTCCATCTTTTCCTAATGGAAAGGTGAAATACAAGTAATATAATAAAATCTATTTCATTTTGCTAAAATGAGCTTGAGCTGCTACTGCATTGGAAACTTGAGGGTGTAAATTGATTTGGGGGAGTCATGTGTTGAAGCAAAGGAGGGATTTTTTCTTTCATTGCCTGATAGTCATTGCCAAATGAAGGGAAATGCAGCACTGTGGATAATGAAAACAACACCTGAAAGAATCTACTCGACCCCCAACTAGCCAGTTTTGAGTACAGAGGGGTGGATAATAGTAAATAACAAAGAATCCCCATGTTGCTGACCTGAGCAGACGCTGCTTTTCCAGGGGCAGCAGGAGATGCAGCTCCTGAGTCCAGCATTATCTCCTCAAGCCACCCCACCATCTAGGGTCCCTACTAGTGAAGGTTAAGGGAATTTCCATTGTCTATTTTTTTCTAAAAAGAAATAGAGAAAGTCTATGGGTGAGCTTTGAAAAGAAAATATTGATGAGAAATTTTTATTCTGGTTTCTAGAACACACTGAGGCATCAGCACAACCACAGTTACAGGAGGAGAGAGGTTTCTGTGGCTCAGCAGGAAGGTGTGAGTAGCTCTCTCTTTATCTCAGTTTACCCTTTATAGTTAGAATTGAAACCATCTTTTTTTTTTTTTTATATACATAGAATGTTTAATTAATGTATGAGGGCTGTGTGACCCTTTGTAAGGAATTTATGAAAGCAGATGTATTTATTAATAACCAGGTGGCTGTTTTTCACTTAGTCTTCTCATATATAGTACCTCGAAGAAAAAAATAAAAGTGAGTAGAAATATTTTAGGAGCTTTTTGATAAGAATTGATACCTCATTACTGAGCTGCTGTAACTTTGAAGGATAGCTTATACAGCCATACTATGTGCACTTTATTCCATGAGGGATTTCTAACAGTCAACAGAAGTTCCTTCTTGAGGACCTGGAGAGAGTGTGATCTAACTCCTTCCAGTTAATCATGAACCACAGAGTAAGCACTGAGTAAACTGATAGCATAAATTGAAAGGTCACAGCCTGTATTGAGAGAGGCTGTGGTATTTTCCTCTTAAAAGAGACATGACAATTCATTTTGATCTCTGTCACAGAAGTACAGAGGACTGAAGGGGAGATTGTGCAAAAGCCTCACCACAAGCCCTTGTGCCCACATCACCCCCTGCCCCTCAGAGCAGAAAGCAAATGCTGTCTCAGGTTGTGTCACAGCTCTGGCCTCATCCCTTGTCTTGGACTGCAATTCATTGAATCTTCATGGTTTAAGTCTGGTGTGCACCACAGTGGGTGTGAGGGGCACTCTCTGGGGAAAAAGCTGCAGAAATGTCTTTATTCTCCTTCAGATTTCTCACTGGTCCACAGGACACCTTTGGCTCTGCACTCAGTGAAAGGTGTGTATTTGTCTGTCATGTCCATAACTGATGGAGCAGTGGAAAACAGAACACAGAAATATTAATGTACTAAATATATTAGAATTTGATCTACTAGCAGAATGTGTAAGTTAACAAGAGTGTGTCTGTGTCAAGATGCGATGGTCACCCAAAAATAATAGAATTTGTGTTTCAAGATGAGAAAATTGCAAAGGTTTAAAGCCAGGATGTGTATTTACCTGTTCTTTTTTTTTCCCCTTTCCCCTGAAACATCTCTTCATGCCAGGCATTGCATTTCCTCCAGCCATTAGAGTGACTAGTTTAAACAGGAATAAATATGTAGGAGAATATTCATGCTGTACACTCCAGGGCAGGTGAATTTACCTCCAAGTGCTTTAAATGTCAAATAAGATTAACCATCTGCTAAGCCATCTAACAATTCACTGGAAGTTCTGCTCCCTGGCATAACAGACAAGGTAACCCCTTTTTCTGCCTGGGAGTTGTCCAGCAGATGGTCAGCAAAAACAGACCAGTGTTGGATGATGGGACCATTTTACATGCAATAATACTGTTTTCCTGGATGAACAGCAAACATTGCCCAAAGAGTCCCACAGAAGAATTACTATGTGGTTTACAGAAGTTAATGGCCAGGCACTAATGTACCCATGCCTGTATTTAGATGGAGAAAACAGTGATATGTGTGTTTAAAGACCCCAAATGTTGCTAGCTTTTTTTTGGTCAGAAATAAAGGTAAGAGCAAAGTATGATAACTGAAAGTTTGCTCCACAATTAAAGAAGCAGCAGGAAGAAGGAAGGGATATTCCTGTTTCCACACACAAAAAACTATTGGAGTGTAGCACAGTTCTACTTGGTTCAGAGCAAGCCAGATTCCCTGGTTCCTCAGCTTCAGGAACTGAGTTGTAGTTCCATATTTACACAGTTTCCAACAAGAAAAGGAAATGAACATTGCAAAGGGATGTAAATGACTGTAGAAGAATACACTGGATTTTGGAGAAGGGACACCCTTTATAAATAAGCTTTGAAAACTAGACAGAGAAGTCAAATTAATTAGATTTTCCTGAGACAAAACAGAGAATATGTTTATTCAGAATTTTCTCAGAGCCCTGGGAGAAAATTTAATAGGAACCCATATTAAAAAAGCCATCTGGGAATATCTTGCAAAATACATTTGTATATCAAGAAATGGCATTGTTGCCATTGGCCTTAGAAGGGTATTGTCACACATGACCTTGGGATCTAGTTAACATCCTGGAAAAATAGCTGTTATTACTACCTACTTAAAAATATAAGCAGGTGCTAGTAGTATTTCTTAAAATGGTCTTTTATCTCAGCCACACTTGACAATTTGGAGAAGCACAAAATCTTGAATTCAGAAAGAAAAAAAATATCCAAATACTGACCAGGGCAGTTGGATATTTAAAAAATTGCAGGATGGGGAACCACATCAAGAAGTGGAGCTGCACAAAGGGCATGGCTGGAGGTGGATTAGGGCAGGGGAAGGAGAGGAGCTCCAGGCTGGGCAGGTCGTGCCCGAGGACTCTGTGCCTTGAGGGTCCAAGGGGGAACTGTGTCATTCAGCCAAATATTCCAACCCAGGCTAAGATTTCCCACCCTGCATCCAAACAAAATGAAGTCAGTTTTGACTCTGCAAAATGTCGATGAATTCTTCAGAGTAAATCAGCCCTGTCAGTCTGATGTGGAACTGTCACCTGCTTGTGACATAATATAATACGAAATGATATTGAACAACATGCGTTTGGCACTAAATTGTTAGCGGGTTTTAGCTTTGACAGCAGCAAGTTTATTGCTTTAATCCCAAGGTCTTTTAACCCTCTTTGACATAAATTGAGGTTGGCTTTTGTGAGAAAACTCCACTTCAGTCTCTCTTCCTTTACCTAAAACTGCTTTTAACAATTTATGCTCATACATCAGATACTCATTTTGAGTGACAAAAAGAAAAAAGATCTATTAGAATAGAAGGAAAAAAGGGTCAATTTAGGTTAAGCAGTGTATGTCTCTTTTGGTAGGCATGTCACAGCTTTCTTCAGGTGAATGTGAATTTTAAGTCGTAATAACATATTGCTGTAGCAAAATAAAACAAATCTGTGACAAGAAGAGAGAATAAGTATTACAGGAGAAAGGGTGATAACCTACACAAGACTATTCTGCCTTTTTAAAATGCAGATTAATTTATTACTAAGATGGGTCCATTTTGAAACTTTTCTTACAAGATCAAAGGATTTTCTTTATGCAAATGCTGCAGAGAGACAGAGTAGTTTAGTAAGGGTCACGTGCAGAAATACAGATTTATGGAACAGATATTACATATACACAGTTTTGCTGAATAGTATAGCTGGCTGATAGCACATAATTTAATATTTCTCCTTTTTGAGACACCTTGTTTAGTTTGATAAGTAAGTACACGTTGTCATCGGTGCACTGATAATCCCGTCACAGAAATGCATCATATATGAACTCTAACATCAATAACACAGGACAGTTTTATCACCCTTGTTTTTCTACTCTCAATTACAGTATGATGCTCGTAGTGTTGCTTTGAAATAACTTCTTTATTGCATTTAAAGCTTAGCTGAATCTGCCCTTGAACTGTTTAATAATAGAGAATGAACACATTCTCAGCATATTTGCAAATTTTTTTATGTTTTCTTTCTTCCCTCTTAAAGTATATTATTGATCATTTTTACAGAAGAGAAAAGGAAAATATTAGATAAAAGAAAACTTGTGTTTCTCTCCAACTGTGTTTTGAAAATTTGTATAAAATTGCACTTTTTGTCTATTCTAAAAATAACATTTTGCTGTTTCTCTAATTTTATCCATTTTTTATTATTTATGCTATTTTACTGTTATTATCTATAACTTCTTCATAGCAATTTTTTCTCCTGGTTAATATTTGAGCAAATACACAAACAAGTTGGTCTATGAGCATAAAAAAATCATCTGATCTGTGATCTACAGATTTGTGTCTTGTCTCTTTTGAATCCCTCCCCATGGCAATGACTTCATTTTCTGCTTGGCTTTTGGTGTCCCCTCCCCTCCCACACCTTCGACTTCCTCTCTCCTCCCTAACTTCCAACTCTTCTACCATAAAAATCCTCAGGTGCCTAGAGCTGACTGCTATACACTGCTCCTATTCTCACTTATGTTCCTCACCAGCTGAAAGCAAAATTAAAAAATAAACTTTACTGGAATTTTATGTTGGGAACTGCAACTCCCACATCAGGAAAATATGAAAAATAAGGAAATATTCCTAGACCTTCCATGATAGTGTAATTTTGCATCCTAGTTATGCTATATAGAAATTATAATAATATTTCTCTAGTGCCACACCCCTTTCCCCACTCTCCGACTTGCTGTTGTTAGCTTTAAGTTAGAGATTGTGGGGAGCTGGCCTGGACAAAGCAAGACTAAGGAGGCTCAGACTTCGTGGATGTGTTCCAAGGTTTATTCTCAAAGAATTTTAGGGAGCAAGAGAGATCGCACAGGGCTCGCAGGGATATTTAAGGCTTAGGGAGGTGTGGGGGAGCTGGATCTCAGCTAACCAGGTAAGCCAGAGGGGTCAGGCTGTAGGACATGACAGGGGTCAAGGAATCTACCATTTTCAATACATCTAGGACAGAGAATTACAACACTCTAGATCATAATCTATTGCATTCTGTATGCTAGAGATACATTGATTGCTATGTTGTATCCCAAATGTAACTTTCAATACATTAGAAGACAAAGCAGTATTAATTTTGAAGGTTATCTCCATTTTTCCAGCCTTGGCATCTGACACCTTTTTTCTTCAACTTTCCCCTTATGTGTCCTTTGGTTTGAAAGCAGGCTATGCCAAGCTGCTGATACAAATCTTGACTTCTCCAAAAACCAAGGGCAGTGATTTCATAATCATGATTTGGCCCTGCAGATTGGCTGGACCTGCTGGAGCAGAACAAAATGCCTCCACCAGGTCTTTCCCATGGATAGGTCCTGCTCCACCACAGTGCTCGGATTCTTAAAGCATTTGGTGCTAGCAGCCCTTGCAGTTTCCCCTCCTTCCATTACAGCTTTAAGTATAAATTCCACAACATTTCCAAATCATGACAGAATGAAACTTGGGGAATTGGGAAAATGGGGTTAGTGCATGAATTGTGATCTTGTCCATGCAATAAAAAGCACTATCAGCAGGCATTCAGCAGCTGAACTACCCTCATGTTGTTTGTATTTTTATGGACGCTGTTATAACAATAGTCAAGTATGATTTAACTTTAAAAGGAATGCCGTAGCATTGTTCAAGTCCAGAGCTGCCATAATCTTTTGTGGTAAATCTTTTGGAATTTTTCTAGCTTTTAAAAGGGAAGGTAACATGAAGAATTAGTAACAGAATGCACAGAGGCTGCCTTTACAATGACTTGCCAATCCATCCTGTTATCTGGGTTTGCATATATGCAAACTTTTCTGGGTGTGGTATTTTTGCTGTTTGTGTACTTCTACACTGCATCCAACAGGCATCCCTGATAAAATGCAGAGATCACCTTGGAACCTAATTCCTACAAATACCAAGTGTATACAATCCTGAGGTTTCTTTTGCTTATGCATTTCAGCAGCAAAATTTCATTATAACTATTATGATTATGATTATTATTATTACTACAGATACGTTTTAAAAACTGATTCCAAATAATTAAGGTTAGTCTTGTTTCAAACATTACATACATTCAAAATCAATATCTTGTTTTGATTCTAGGTGCTCTTGTGGTGGAAAGCAGGAGATGGAGGCTGTTTTGGCCGTTGTCACTAACTCTGTATGAGGCCATGGCTGGCTTGCTTAGATTTTCTCAATCTTTTTGCTTATCTGTAATTTCCTGCCTCTTATTTGGTTTATTTCATTAATGTTTGTAAACTAATTTTGGATACTTACATGGAAAGTGCTGAATAAGTATTGCTATTTGTTGTTAGGTCTTAAAGTGGACATTTGTTGTGACTGTCATAGAGGTAACACATTTAACGATTTTCAGGTTTTATAAATAAATAATCCATGTTGATGGATATTTGGAGATAGCTGTGCAATTAAATAATTTAACTCAGAACCAAGAGGGTCTTGTGGCTAAAATGTTTAATAGGAACCTTAGCAGTTTTACTATGCAGCACAGGACAGTGAAATTGCAAGTGTAAAACATACCCCTACTCCCCATTTCTCAGCATTCCTGTCTTAGAAAAAACCTCTAAGCAGGAGCAAAAGATTCTTCATTCCTTCAAGGCATTCCCTGAGGGCTTGCCTGCCCTAAATAATTATACAGTCTTAAAGCAGTTGTCAGCCACTGCAGTCAGTACTGCTCCCTCTCCTGATTTTCCTGGGAATCCTGTGAGAGCTGCTGCCTGTCTTGGAGCCTGGCCTTGGAGTCGTGACCCTGGGAGAAGCTCTCAGCCTTCCTTCTTGCATGGGTGGAACTTTCAGGCTCCTTGCTAGCAAAAGTTTGCAAATGTAGAATGAAAGGAATATAGTCGCAGGGGGAGAGGTCTGTGTCTGCTGTCCCCTGTGGGGACACAGTGCAGGGAATATCACAAGAACCCATTTGACCTGTCTGTACCTTTCCCACTGCTGCTCTGGCTGCAGGAACAGCTGCCCCTCGGTGCTCCCCATCCTGGCAGTGCTGGGCAGTGAGGATGTGGACTTGGCACTGGGTACCAGCTCTGCCCTGCTCCTGAAGGAGCTCCTGCTCCTTGACTCAGTGTGGGCTGTACTGCTGTAAATGGAACCTAATGTTGGACAGGAGCTGTTTAAATCTCTGGTGAGCAATACAGGTAGCCACAACTCCGTTTACCTTTATTCCCTGGTTATAACCAGGACTGGCTAATTTGGAGATATAATTGATACAGTTAAAAAACTGATATAACTGATGCTGAATTACTCTAATTAGAGTGTGGTTTAACTTTTCAGGTTAGAAGAGCTTCAAAAGGGGGGGAAATTTCCAGCAAACCTGGCTCTTGCCTTTCAGCAACTCTTAGGTCATTGCTGGGTTTTGATTCCTTCTCTTCCCACTCCTCCACTAGGGGAGGAGGCAATGACTGCCTTGCTCAGGAAGAGAAAAAGGCCAATGAAACAAAGAACTGAATTGTTCTGCTGTTTTCTCTTATTGGGCAGCCTTTTGATATCTCTGAGGTGAAGGAGTGAGAATTATATCTGAAATTTAGAGTTAAATCTATCCTTCTCTTTGTATTTCCTTGTCTTCCATAGCTGCTTCTCTGAGCAGGAAAATAGCTCCTCTTCAACTGGTAAGAAGGTTGTGGAGTGCTGCTCTGATTTTTAGTTTTATGTAATTATTTACCTAATGTTTATCCTAGAATTTTATTCCAGATGTAATTTAGGCTGGAAACTAAGGCTTGTTTTCCTATGTGGGTTCAAATAGATAGACAGCAAATTTTTTTTAAATTAGTTGACATTTCTAGTGAGAGGATCCTGAGTGAGGAGAGGGGAGGTGAGGTGGGTGGCAGTGATTGTTGCTTTTATTCCTAATCCAGGAATCTATCTTTTTAAAGAGAACTTTAGATTTAAAAAGGAATTGATCCAGTTTGTTAGTTCCAAGCTAAAAATAATTTAAAAAAAAACTATAAGGTCTCCACTCCCCCTTTCTTTGGTTGTGCTGTCATTGATAGACCAGACTCCAAATGGACAACATTATTATAGCTTGGAGTTCTCCCCCTCAATGTGGGAATTTATTTAGTGCATGGCTGATTTGGATGCATCTCATTTTCCCTTTTGTTAGCAAAATAAAAAGAACAAAGTACATTTAGGAATGTCCTGTGTTTCATCCAGAGGAAAACAGTCATTAGCACAATGTCACAATCAGCAAACAATATCAGAGCTGAAAACCAACAAAAAGGCAGCATGAAAAAGGTGACAAGAGAGGAGGAGACAGAAGTATTACAAAGTATTGGAGATAAAGAACTGTTGACTGCTACTCTTGTAAATATTTCAAAATATAGATCCGATGTTTTATGGGTTACTAAAACTACTGTAAATACAGCAGCTGAATCCCAAATACATCATTCTCTATCCCCAGCAAACACAAAACAATGCAGCTATAATATCTCCTTCGTCATCCCTTGCAGACTTGAGTTTAGCTGCAGAGCAAAATGACTGGAGCTAACAGAATATTCAAACAGGAGAGAAAAAGAAACCTGAGCCTGTCCTACTGTCCAGTTTTCTATGGAGTATACAGAGTAGTATAGCCCCGGGAGATCAAACCTCTCTATTTGTTCCTGGTTCACTTGTAAAAGCTGATCAAGTTCTCCTGAGTGTTTTGGACACTATCTTCCTGTCTCATTCTACTGGAAAATTCAGAAGAAATTTTTCCTATGGTCTTTACTAACTCTCCTTTACATTTTTTTCATATCCATCCACAGAGGACAGGCTCTCAAACACT
>VRYO01001792.1:4483649-4498649 GCA_009812075.1 Sialia sialis | reverse complement strand
TTAGGTTGGGATTTCGGGGGGGAAGGGCGTAAATTTGTTAATATGTTCACTCCTGCCAGACAAATGAGCATTATCGTCAATGTGGGTGCATATTTCCACTTACCCTTTTTGTAGCTGGAAAGCTTTATGAAAAATAAATTAATAATGCATACTAAATTATGTCTGCAAGAGACATTTATGTATATATTGCTAGCTTCAAGACTGATTAGATTTACATTTCTTTAAAAATGATTTTTTTCTCGTACATCCATAATGCCTTTAGAATGCACTGCATGATAGAAAAATGCAATCTTGATTTCAATTGAATACCTGGAAGGAGTGTTTTTCCCCCCTATTAATATGTACATGTGCTCCCCTAGAGTTTGAGTTATTTTTCCTAACAGAGACTCTACTCTTGAATTACCCCAGCCCAAATGTACGCCTTAGGATGCAAAAAGCAGTGAAGTAGATGTCCTATTATCATAACTTGAAAGAGGTCCATTTAATAATAGCCTACATTAAACAAGAGTCTGCTAACTATACAGTAAAGACTGTTTTTCACCAGAGAACATAAACCATATGTTTTAAATGCAGCTAAAAATGGATGCAGTGTGCTATTTCCTTTCACCTCAGCCTGCAGTGTATTACTTAGATTTGCAAGGCATAGCCACCACTAGTACTTAACACTGCTGAAAGAGCCACCCTTCAAGGCTTTTTTAACCACAAAGAAAAGAGAAATATAGTAGCATCGATTGTTAAATCCTGGTGCTTGTTACTCACTGCCCGCACACAGAACATCATGCCTTTGTAGCAGTGAGGAGAGTTGGTATTTATCAGGGTTCAGAGCTAGTTCAGCCACACACTTGACAAATTATTTGTGGAATTGTTGTATTCACAGTCACTTAAATAAGAATCTGTCAACACAAGGCTGTGCTTTGTTGCAGCAGGTCTCACAGTTTTTCCTGTGCACTCAAAGAATGATGGATTGGAGGTAATGCAAATTCACTACCATTTTATATGCTGGTGCCTTCTTCATAGACAGGAAACATAGCTCAGTATCATCTTGTAAAATGCCTTAACTGTAAAGGCCTAGTTCAGTGTTGAAAGTGCTTTTTAAAAATGGTATATTGGAACAAGGAAATGTAATTCAAATATTTTCCTCACGTCTCATTTTACAGACTGCTTGTTGGAGCAGGTGTGCGTTCAGATTTTCCCAGGCTAAGTAGGACATATGCTTATCTGTGCTTGGTAATTAAAACAAATTAATAAATACAATTATTTGATTTTATGGTAACTTAAAAGTTAATACTGCTTAAAGGCATATTAAATTTAAAGAGCTCACACAGGAGGGAAAAAATGCCCATTTAGATAATTTAGTCTGCTTTGCCAATAGTAATTTTTTTTAGTAAATTCATTTGTCCAACAAAAAAATGCCTATCTAAAAGCACTGTAACCAGTTCCAAAAGATGTAGCTCACAGGTCAAACCCACAATCTTCTGAAAGAAATAGCACTTACAATATGAGGTAGAAAACCTTATCAGTGCTGGCATCTGTTTTTTTAGGTTGATGTCCAAAACTGGAATATTTAGAACTCCTGTCCAAAACCCACAGGAGCACTGTGCCTGGGACAGCACTGGGGAGGGATGTAGGGAGCTGGAGGCAGTCCTTGAGGATGTCAGAATGAAAAAGGAGAAGTGACAACCAGCACTGGATGAGACTTTTCTGGAAAGTTCTCATCTCAGTGGAACAAATGGAGTTATGGGCTACTTAAGTTATATCTGTGCCTTTTTCTTTGTGGTTGTTCAGAAAAATTGATCTTTCTGGAGCAGGAAAAAGCTTTTCTGTGGGGGAGAGGGCTTTCTCAGAGGCTCATTTCAAATGTAAGGAATGAACTTGCCAGAAGTTAACACAAATCTTACCTTGTACTGCCTCAAATTCAGAGTGTGTTTCTTTATATAGGATAATAATGAGGGAATTCTACAACGTGTATATAAAAATATTTTTTCTGAAAATCAACCACAAATTTCGGAGACTGAGCACATGAAAAATGTAGTTCACTTGGCTCAGTGCCCTAATGGGACGCTCAGATCAATGCAGTGCTGAAACCTTTGTAGATTATAACAGGTCCTAGTGAAGTCAGGGAATATATTTCCATACACTTCAGGGAGGCCAGATTTTAACCCCAGATAGTCTAAGCCTTACAATCTGAGCAGACTCCATGAAAGTCAGTGCATGTTTAAGATGTAAGCATTTAGATGAGCTGCACACAAGGGCTGAAAAAAGCTGCCCTGGCACCCTGGCTGCTTTTTGGGTAGTCTACTTTGACTTGCTCACTTATGTTCTATTATAAGGCCTCTACTTCTCAAGAAACATTAAACAATTTTGATTTGAATTTTATGCCTGTGAATGGTGTGAATAGGTAGCTCTGCAGGGCAGACCCCTGACCCCCTACAATCACCAAGGCATCCCACTGAAGTGCAGAGCAGAGGCTGCTGCTTCTGCAGTATCTGTGCAGGGGTTATCAGCATTCACAGAGATGTTTCGAAGCATTTGGATGGCTTCATTTTATTGAGAAATGCCTGTAATACAGCACTGTATGTAAATTACAGTAATTTCAAGACTATAAGGTGCACCCTTTTGATTAAAATTTTGATCTAAACCCAGAAGTGCGCCTTATAATCCAGTGCGCCTTGTATATGGACAAAGTTCGGAAATTTGCCAACCTAGAAGTGAGAGCCGCGGCAGCAGCCGTGAGGGCAGCCACAGCAGCCGGTGCCAGAGACGGGCAGGAGTGCTGGGGCCCACGGCACGGGGAGGGTGCCTGGGGCTGCATTTAAAGGCTGCGCTGATCCGTGAAAAATGTTTCCAAATTGAGCACCTCCCAGTAAACCCCACGATCACGCGATTCTGTTACTAATCTGTTACTTTGTTGCACGAGGATCCTCGCTGCAAAAAAAAAAAAAAAAAATGTGCCTTATAGTCCTGTGTGCCTTATATATGGACAAAGTTCGGAAATTTGTTGACAACCTGGAAGTGTGCCTTATAATCTGGTGCACCTTATAGTTGTGAAATTATTTGTTAGCATGGCAGAGATGTACAGGTGCCTCCTCCTGTGCCTCCACCTCCAGCCCTGGCCTGTTATAGTACTGTGGTACCTGCTGCAGGAACAGGGCTACACTGACCTGGTGGCTTTGGACACTGTGACCACAGATACCTCCACACTGGCTGGAGAGGTTGGCCATGACATCTTTATCACATGGCCTCTCTTCAGCCTTGGGGAAGGCATCTGTTCAGCAGAGCCCCTGCAAGGGCTGTGCTCTGCAGCCTCCCAGAGTACTCAGACTATAGTATTTCTCCCAACAGCCTTTCAAAGCACTTGGAAGCTTGATGTAATTTCAAAGACTACAGATTGACTTACAGTATGGGATATAGTATTTTCACTTGCGCCTAAAAACGCTGTTGTGCAGCCAAAAATTCAATCGCCAAGAAATCACACATGGTTCGCAACACAGCTCTTTGATAACATTAAAAGTATATGTAATATTTTGAAATCACTGGCCAATTATTTCTAATAGTTTCATGATAATTTATGTAGAGAATCTCTCTGTTGGATGTGTTCCTGCTTTGGTCTAAATGTATTTTTGAACACTCTGTCAAACATCCCCATTTGGCACCTATTTTGTTTCACTGAATTTCTTTAGTATGTCCAGATCTCTTGCCAATGTATTTGCAGAACATATTTTGACAGCTTTGTCACCAAATTTGTTACTTCTTGTGTTTGGAATGTGTACCAAAATTGCAGATATTAATGTGTTTCCTTTTGGTATAGACTCAAGTGAGTAATACCTTTGTCTTCTGTGGTGATGGATAAAATAAAGTGAGTGAATTTTTTTTTATTAATTTCACAAGTTATTAAGACTTTAAAATTGTGAATCTGTCACAGATGTATAGGTTTGTTTTTGTATGCAGCTAGACTCACTCTGAACAGAATACCCTTAAACTTTAAAGAGCTTTAAAGAGTGATATTACATTTCGTATTTGAGCTTTTTAATAGAAACTGTATGTATGTGAAATAGCTTCTCCCTCACTTTGCACACATACACGTGCATACATATATATATATGTACGTATAATTTAATTTCAATCTGCTTGGATTAATTGAATTTCGATCTCTTGTGCTCTTTCATGAAACAGTGTTCCTATTGAGTTTGTTAGAGCTGAATGAAAATGGTGTATTTAAGGCTGATCATAATCTTTACCATCATGTTTTTCTTAATATGGTTTTTCTAGATTAAAAGCAATGACAAGATAATGCCTGTTGAAATATAAAGGTCATTGCTTTGTGGCTCTGCTGCTAGAAGGGTGGTGGCTAAGCTGGCCCCCCTGGACCATCATATCATTTGTGACTCACAGAATATTCTGAGCTGGAAGGGACCCACAAGAATCATCAAGTCCAGCTCTTAAGTAAATGGTCCATACAGGGATATTTTGAACCCCCAACTTGGGTGTTATCAGCACTCTGCTCTAACCAGCTGAGCTGCTCTGGGGAAGTTCCAGACACACAGTCTCTGCAGCCCTGCTCTGGCTCCTTTTCCATGGCCTGGCACACCTGAGGGTCTTTACAGTCTCTGAGTGTGTGTGGACCAAGAGAGCGCCACGTATCAGAATACATGAGCTACATGACCATGCTGCTTTTTTCTGCTGTCCAGAAAAATGGGCTGGAAAGATTTAATGAATTAAGCCATCTTTGACAGTGGAGGCTAAATGCATGTGGAGGACCTACATAAGGCAATAGCTCTCGATTATTCTCACCATGTTGTGGATAGCTTTGTTGTTAGAAATTCTTTTGGTCATTCTTAATGATAATCTCACACATGGAGCATCGTGTGGGTCTGGGTGATAGAACCTTCTGAAATGGTAGGGATTCCCAGGAACACTAGAAAACCTCTGCCTGCATCTAAGAGCTGCTTTTTTGGGCCACTTCCTCAGTTCTTTAAAAGATGCTGTTCAGCTGGCAAGAGCTCTTTGATTTTTTGCTGCTGGCAGATTGGTTGTTTACTGTGCTGAGTAACACATATCAAATAGTAGCTGAATCCTGAAACAGCTGGGTTTGCTGCTGATAGTACCTCTTCCTTCTATTATTTGAGATGTAAGATTTGATCTTGAGATGTCAGGGTTCTTTCTGAAATGAGATATATTGCCTTTTGCAAAGATTTGATCAAAATTTTTAAGTACCAACAAAAGAAACATTGATTACTGGAATTATGTTGTATAAAAATGCAATTATGAATCTAAAATAGCTCTAGAATAAAATTCAGATTATTTTTCAGTGGAGACAGTCATATTACACCCTCAGAATCTGAACCTTAATTTCAGTTACCTCTGCATTTCTCTTATCTATTTCATTAGTTCTACAAATAGAAATTAGATTTGAATCAGAATTTTTTAAATGAGATTTTATCTAATGACTTACAAAGAACATGATATGTAATAAGAGTGGAAAAGATTCCCAAAACAGTTTAGGTTTTAGTTCTGATCCTCTGGTCCTATCCAATAATGTCTGATTTTTTTGAGCAATTTCTTCTGCTTTTCTGGACAAGTAGAGATGAAGGGTACAATCAGGGCAGAGACACAGTCAGGCCATCAGACGCTCTTCATCAAAAACAAATTGTATTAAGTTAAGATGACAAAAGTAGGGTATCTACTCTATGTCTGTACTAGCTAGAGCACCTATACTGCATTTTTGGGTAATTTATTTGTCAAGTCTGAAGCCCAGCATCAGCAAGGGCAGCAATCCTGTGCCAGCTGCTAGCATTCTCCAGAGAAACAGGAGCAAAAGGCCATAGAAAGAGTCTGATCATAACATACTTTTCTTGCCGTTAGAGAAGAGAGTAACATAATAGCTGCTCTGCTAGGTTCAGAATAGCAAAAAATTTTCTACAAAATAGTGAAGGCCAGGGTAAGATGTGGAGTAAGTTAGAATTATAAAGAACAGACGGACCTGACATTGATTCCATTTTCTTTTTGGTTGGAAATTTTGCATCACAGAATATATCTTTTGCCTGTCAAGTTTACTATTGACTTTCTTTGTTTCACTGAAATTCTGAAGTTTTGCTACTTGTTGAACTTTTTTGATGCAGTGATAACACAACATAAATCAAACACCCTAATCCACACAAAGTAAATCATCAGCTCTTCTGCATAATTTTGCTTGAGTGTTGGTAGAAGACTAACTCTGCCAGACAACTCCTAACAGATTGCTAAATACGCAAATAATTTGCTTATTAGAGGTGATATTTATCAGACAAACTCAGAACAATGTATGCAGTGAAATATATTTATGGCCATATGAAAAATGAAGTGACCTGTTTGAGACGGCCTGTAGCTCCTGAGGAGCAACAAAATGCTTAGGAAGGTTCCATGAAACACATGAGATTATTGTGTATATATAAGAAGTAATAATGTCATCTGGTTTTTTTCTGTTTCCTGTTGATTGACTTTTATAGCTTACAAGCATTATGCTGGATGGTAAATTACAATAAATTTAATCAAGAATTATTTTATTCAGCCTACTAATGAGGAATAATAGGGTATGTATCAATTAGACATGTCAATTTGTGTGAAGAAATAGATTTACAAAGGGATAGTAGGTAAAAAAAAATATCATTGGTATCAATTCACTTCATTATTTTTAATTTGCTGTGAATATTGAGTGCTTCCAACATAAAATCATTCCTCAATTAAAATAAAACAGCTGTACTCCTATCAGCTTTTCCTTGCTTGTTGTTGCTTACAGATTAGCAGTTGTCATTGGCTTCAGTCTCATGTAATTTCATTAATTTGCAACCATAAATGGATAAAAAAAGAAAATAATAATAAAAAAATTCGGCTTGTCAATGCACTAAATATTGTATATAAATTACAGTAATTTCACAACTATAGGACACACCTTAAAGCCTACAATTTTGATCAAAACCCAGAAGTGCACCTTTTAATCCGACACACCTTATAGTTATGAAATTACTGTAAATTTTTTCCAGATTGCACTGAAAGGGCAGAACTACTGCAGCAGCAACATTTGGGGGATATTGGACTGTGACAAGCCCCATTCGCTCTGTTCTCCAGCATCAGTAAAGCAACTTGTAATCACTTTGTTCATTTGTCTCTTTTTTATTGCTCTAGAGTCCCTTCTTGTCTGCCAGGTGACCTGTGGTAAACCAGATCCCCTAAATGTGCTCCAGGACAAAGAGGAAAGATGAACCCTGAAGTTCACTGGTTTGTAGCTTGTTTTTGCTGCAGGATGAATTAGCCCCTCACCTTCCTCTGTTAGTGATTCACTGCTCTTATTTAAAGTTCCAGGGATACCCAAGCATATTTGTGTCTTTGAGTGACACTTGTAACTCTGCGGTTGTTCTTATTTCTCTTCAAATAGATTAAAGGCTGACAGTAAGAGCACACAGAGAGAAGCATGAGAGTTGCAAAGGCCACTTTTGCAACCCTAGATGTGAAAGTGTGCTGCATAATTTCTTCTGTTAACTTGTTTTTCTAATAGTAAGTTTTAATATCCTTACAAGGTTTTAAATTGGTCTACCTCACCTTGTTACCATCTAACTATTATATTAATGGAAAGTTTAAAAATAAAGGTGTGTTAAAGTGTGTGCTATATAAGATGTAAGAAGTATGCAAAAAGAATCAATAATTTTGTGTTTTATATTTTAATAGAAAATAACATTCTCTCAGATGACTGTGGCTTCAAGAAATGAGGGTCAGCTGTACTTCCGACCTTTTTTTCTGCAGCTGCTGTTGCAGGTTTCAGTACCTTTAGCTCCTTCTGATTCAAGGCATTTTATTGTGGTGCAATTCTATTTTTTGTTACTAGTGAGAGCTTTTTGATAGAATCCTAAAAGAGGACTTGTATTTGTAGGGAGACTGAACACATGGGATTTGAATCCTAGTTAACAGTGAATTCTCTATTACAGGAAGTAAAACCTTATGAATATTTTCCTTGGCTCTGAAAGTGGGAGCTGACACTAGTTTGTATCAGAGAATTTTAACTAATAATTACGACAATACTTATCTGCTAATTTGTTTCTCCATGTCTGGAATTGGTATACTAAATATGTGTGAAATTTTTGGAGCTCATGCTAAAATTTCATCTAGCCAAATACTTATCTGCCTTTCACTATTATTGAAATAATGATAGTAATAATAATAAATAACAGTAAACACAGTCACTGTTTCTTTTTATGAGTTCTCTCAGCTAAAGTAGGAGATTATGGCATAAACTGAACACATCTTCATTATTTGGATAAGTCTACAGTAATGTCATTTAACACCAAAGGCTGGTTAGAACAAAAGCCTGTGTGAGTTTTTTTAATGCTGTGCTTTTGTATAGGTATCTACATATTTCAAAACTGACTAAGAAGTTCTGATTTCCTCACGCACTCCTAATATACAGAGAAGGTATGTATGTTATACTGTAACAGTATCTACAACAGGACTTGAGCTAATTGATTTATTTCACTTAATATGCCTGTGTAACCCATCATGCTAGGTTTGATGCCAGTGATGTTGGAGAATTTTCCCAGTTGTACAACAAGCCTAAGAAAGCTTTCAAATTGTGGGAGAAAATGACAAACAGGAAATTCAGGCTTGATTGCTGAATTTCTTGAAATGTAAATTATTATGAGTTGGGATACTGTTATTTACAAATAAACTTAGTTTTTATCAGTTAGTTATCAACAGTCACTGCCAATCATTTTTGTATTTCCTGTTCTCTTTCAAAGCAGATTCATCTCTAATGTCCATCCTGGTAGTCTCTGGTGCAGACTGGCCTCTGTCCATGCTGCCAGGCTGCTGCTGGGCCCCTTGGCACAGGTCAGAATGAAAAACCTCATTTTTATTTCTCAGTGGAGAATCATCATCAACTATAAACTCACATATTATTCTTGCTGGAAAGCTGATGTTCCTGTTATTTGACTGTTGTAGCAGCTAAACCTTAAACTTACAAAATTTTAACATTCCCAATATGAAAATTGGCTTAATGGTAAAAGAGGAACAAATTATTATATTTATTTTTTTAGACCCTTGCAGCACATTCATCATCCTTTTCTTGCAGTAGACTGTTTTTCAAATCCTAAAAAGTTTTTAAAACCAAGGTTGAAGTTAATTTTATCAGCCAGGTGTCTTAGAAAGCGCTCTCCCTGTTTGGACATTCTTTCTGTGTGAAGCTCTGACTGTGTTTACAGGCTCAGCAAGGCCACAAGTGATTTGCTTTATACAGCTATTCAGCATTGCCCTCCACACCAATAATCCTTTAGTATAATAAAATACATGTCTTCCCTTCTTTACTAGAAGTTATAGAGAAGTCTTCTGATCATCCAGCTATGAAAAGCACCACGACTGGTTCTGCCCAGAAGCTGCATGAATACATGTGGAGCAGAAAAGTTGCTCTTTATAGCCAGCTGTAAAATTCTTTCAAGCTCTGCGAATGTTCAAGCCTGAGAAGGCTTTTCTCACCAAGATATAGAATAGCTTCCGCATACCAGCCTTCAGCAGTGTGTATGAGTCAAGATTTCACTCCTAGCCTGCACTTCACTGGTGAAACTCAAAGTCAGCCAGCCCATTTCAAGAAGAAAAACGGCATTTGGTTCCAGTAAGCATCCACAGAACACACTGCAGATTTGACAAACGTTGTAATTAGTTGCTTTTGTGTGTTTAGTACACAGTGCAAATGCTGTAAAATGTTTTTCACATGATGCAACATTGCCAGCAGATAATCACTGAAGCAGTAAACCAAAAGAATTTGTGTATATCCTACAAGCTGCAGGAGGATAAGAAAATGTAAACAAAAACTAACAGCTGAATTTTTCAGATGATACCATTCCTTTTCTTTTGTTAAACTGATTTGTTTTTAAATGTTACTTTTTGTCAGTTTCTCTAGAAATTGATTAGAAAACCCTAAACCAATGTTGTGAAAATGCTTTTGTTTCTATCCTAGTTTTGACTGCGTGAATCTTTTCTAGAACATTTTCAGTTTAATTATGGAGCATTAAAAATTGCAATTAAACTGAATTTGCAATTGACACTGCTCATTTTAGTTAACTGTCAAATTTACTATGGCGTTGTGAAATAGGAGCCTTTATTATTATGAAGTGTTTTGAAAAAAATTGCTTTTTAAGCCGGAGAAAAATGTCATGTCCCTCAGTCTTATCCCAATGAGCCAAGAATTTAAAGAGTTGTCTGACCAGTGAAGCTGGTAACTCTAAGCAAAATGGAGTTTCTTCCAGGTGATGTCTTAAAATACTGGTAAATTGCAAGTATGGACAGTTTTGAATAAAGCCTTTTTTTTGTGTATTTAATATCTTTTGTGAAATGTGTTTTTCAAGGGTATGTATAAGGCTAAAGTTGCTTTAAAGTAGTCTAGTGATAATCTACTTGTTTTAGGGATATCTGACATGCCCTGTTTTGCAGGATGCTATGATGCAATTTGATGGATATTGTGTATTATATGAGACTGTACGAATCTTAATATCTCTGTTCCTCTGTTTTAGCATGTGATGTACAGCTCTGTGTACATAGAGCAGCTCAGACGAGTGTCTGAGACTACCCTTTTTCTCTAAGCCCTAGGCATTTTTATCACTGTGCCAATAAAAGGAAGGGGATTTATGGGGTACTGCTTTTTAATTCATTCAATTCTCTGTTCATTGTGAGGTTAATGTTGTTGATCTATTTTTCTCTTGAAACAAATAAAAACAATATGTGCTGACACTGGCTTTGACTTTTGACATGGGAGATAGAGGTCAACATTTAATTCTATATTTATAGACTACATGAACAATATTATCTGTATTAAAAACTGTTCACTCAGTCCTTGTCATTTTACAACTTAGCTCAGTAGCTTATATCACATTGAACATTTTCTCCAACTCTGATCAAGGCGCCATCATTCACCGCACTTCACTTAAGAGGTTGTCAGCCTTTCCATTAAAAACAACTTTTTTTCAGGGGTTCATAACTTGACTAGCTAAAAAATTACACCGAGACTGACCTGGGGCTTTGTTTTAAGCAAAAAATATACCCCGGACACAAAACCCAAAACCCAACAAAGAACCCAAGTAGAGGAGTGGAGTTGTATGGCACATATGCAATGGCCATTTTTATTTAAGAAAATGATGTGATTTATCAAGCAGGTTAATATTTAACCATTTCTTTATATCTGAAATATTCCTTGCTTTGTCTAAGAGGTGCTTGTCTGTCAACTTTTAGGTGTCTCATGCCTAAACTACTCAGAAATGGGGTACCAGTGACATGGTTAATGGTGTGATGTTTGTAACAGGTGGGTCAGGTACAGTTGTACCTATGTACTTCTGAGATTTGTCCTTCTCTCTTTTCAGGAAAGGTGAAGGAAGGGCAATCCTATTTTATTTTAGTGGATAAAGAAGTACTACAATTGTGCATGAGCACTCTTTGGGAAATGGAAAAGGACTTTCAGATCCCTTCAGACTGGGTAAAGTGAGTTCACTGAGACAAATCTTTAGACTTTCTGAGCTGTTCTGACATTCCTGGGTGTAAGGACCTTTGCTGCTTTTTAGCAGCTAAGGGCTGGCACATGTAAATGTTCTTCTATTCTTGATTGCAGGATGAAGGCCTGCGCTGTACCTTTATACTCAGGAAAGAAACTGAACTATCAATGCAATTATTATTAATCTGCATTTGTTTTCAGAGACCATCCTGTCTTCTTTGAGTCAATGGCAAGAAATATGAGAATAAAGTCCTCTTTCTATGCAAACAACCAGTAATATTTTCCACTGGTCGTTTTTTTTAATCTAAATATGTATTTCCTTGGTAGTAATAAGAACAAAAAAAATGGAATAACCCATACGGTTTAATCTAAGTGTTTTAAAAATATCTTAGCATGTACCATATTTATGTTAAAAAACCTCTTAAAATAACTATTGCAATTTGTAAGTTTTTGAAATATGTGAGGTTTTATATTAATATGCATATACATTGGTCCATATTAACTGCCAAGGTATTTTAAGTAAGGTTTATAGAAATTATTATGCATTTTGAAAGTGCTCTGTAATTCATATATCATTCTTGGAAAGCAGAGAATCTGCCACATTTTGTATGTGACTGTCTTAATAACGGCTGTGAAACTCAAACATTGACTGATCATGTTACATACCAGGCATATCTGAAAAGTTTTTCATTAAAATGAACTCGTAAAGAGTGCTTGCTTCTTAGTGCTTGCTTCTCAGCAGATGGCAAGAGGTGTTTATTTGCCTTACGGATTCTTTCTGTTTATATACAGAGAAACAGAGAGGACAGCTCTGAAGGTTCTGGTTAGTACTTGTAGGAGTATGTAAAATATATATGGTTACTATTAGCACTAAAAGTTCATTTATGCACTCCTTTTTTAACTAATTCTACCTTTACATTAAAACTGTTCCAAATATTGGACTTCCTTGGAAAAAAATAGAAATATATCCTCTTGCTGTAGAAGCCGGAGTGATAAAAATTTAAAGTCAAATCTTTTCCATTCTGTCTTTCTTTCCTTCTGTCTGCCTGATTCTCTATTAAATAGCTTCTGCTCTATTTCTGGCACTAATGAACTTTATTTCTCTTTCCTTGTCCTTTTTCCTTCCGTTTGCTGGTTTCATTTTTTCTTAGCTGCCGTTCCCCATTATTATGTCTTTCAATCTGCAAATCCTCTCCCATATGTGCTCTTGTCCTTCCCTAGGCCTCCTGCCTTTTGATTTTTTCCAGATCTCATTTCCTTTTCACCTGATCTGGCTTTATTCAGCTCTGCTCTTGTCTATCTTTCAGCCTGTCTCAGGCTTCCCTTTTTCCTTCTGCCCAGTTGTGAATCCATAAACTAAACAAGACTTTGGCAGAAAAAGTCAACAAATGTGGTGTTCAGACCAGAGCTTGACAGCTAGAAAAGGACAGGGGGGATGCAAAAGCCAAACTTTTGATTAGACTGGTGTGAATACTTTTTAATGAACCAAACATTCATTGAATGTAACCTCTTCTGCTTTCAAAGTTTCCTGCAACAGATTGAGACATTCTGTATTTTATGTAGTTAATATTATTTATGAATTTTATTTGAACATATTCCTGATATGTTTGTAACAGTTTATGCTAGGAACCATGCTTTGTACTGTCTTGGGCATTTGCAAGGATATAAAATGTTATTATTTGAATTTCTGGCTTCAGTGAATTACAGAATTAGGAATTGCGCAGATTGGGACTTCATCAGTATAAAATTAAATATTCATAACTATAGTTAGGGAATTGAAATTTAATTTAAGGTGTGATTTGAAGTTAGAATTTGTTTTTTCTAGAAATATTTAAAGAGCTGCCAAATATTATCACATCAAATGACATTTTAAGTCGGAATGGACCAAATGTCAGTTATTTTTGCCAAATTCCTCTAAAATTCCTGAACAAGTAATCTTGCTAATTTGCAGACTGCCTGCTCTCTCTAAGTTTGGTACCTTGCATCTGTGCTAACCAAAAAAAGAGCTTTAAGTATGTGCCTGGGTTGAGTTTTGGGTTCTTTGCTGTGCTGCTTTACTGAGGAGGGATGCAGCATGTTTGCTGAGTGCCTGCATGGTGGGAGCGTCAGCACATTCACATGGGTGAGGATCCATTAGGAGTACGTGCACCTGTGTACAGCAAACATATTAAGATTGTGTTCCCCCAACCTGACAATATCAAAGTTTGAAGTTTGGAAGACTAAAAGGCTAATCTGGTAATTGCATACTCTGTCCACAACCCCCTGGTTAAAGAGCGTCCCCTTCACCTGAAACCACTTCAAAAAATCTGGTCTTGTTTAAAATAAGTAAAGTTAAAGCCCTAACATTGTTTCTATAATAACAGCTTTTAGTTGCAGCTCCCAATTAAAAAATTAATTCCCCAGTCTGAAGGCGTCAGACTGGATTACATTCTTTGTTAAAGGAAAAAAGAAAGAATCTTCTGTCTGGTGACCTTTATTTTGGCTGAAGGCTAATAGAAATAGACATCAAGCTCTAGAGAGAAAATTCTCCCAGGAAATGTGCATACTGATATTACTTTATTTACATTATTGTTTTCTAATTCAAATAAGAGTGCTGCTTTTGGGGCTATGTACATGATTTCCCTGCATGGCTTTGTAGCTGAAGCTCTTGTAGCCCCTGTCAGCAGCTTTGGCCTTGGTGGGTGTTGGGGCACTTCTGCCTGTCCCTCATGGCAGACCCTCTGAAAGGGCTGGAGCTGCTTCTCTTGCAGCTGCTTCCCCAGCACTCTGCTTTAGCTCTGCCTGGAAGGACCTGGGCCTGTCCTGGATGGATGCTTTCAGCTTGATGTTTGTGTGTTGCTCTGTACCGCGGGTTTTTTCTAGGGTTCTATTGCCTGGGTTGCAGCCAGTGCCTTGTGCTGCTATGTGAGTGCTGAGCAAAGAGCACAGGGTGGGCACAGACCTCCTGAGCAGACAACAATGTGACGGCAGGGACAGAACCTCATCTCTGCAGAGCTGTGACAGAGAATGAGTTGCAGGAGATTGTTAAAAGCTGCTGGTCAGAGGGAAGATATCTGCCTGGAAGGACAAAGTGGATGAGGAGCCTTGTATAAGAGTCCTTCCTGTCAGTTGTGTTTGGTTGTGGCCGCTTGGGAGTTCACAGCAGTCCTCTGCTGCCCATTTTAACACGTGCAGGCAGATTCACACCAGAATTTCACCCACCTGCATTGTAGAGGAGTTTGAGTGGAATAGATCATATTTCTGGGATTTCTGGGAAGTGCTCCTCCACAACAGTATTGATTCCCACCCGAGACAGTGGCTCTCCTCCCTTATAAAGCTGCCCTAGGAATACCCTCCTGGGGTGCCTGAGTAGTCCACATTGTTGGCTCTGAACTTCTCTTGTCCCCATGGGCAGGTGAGCACCATGTCTCACCTATCAATGCTGCATGCAGGCACAGCTAATAAATGTTTTCACTGGATTGTGTTTTCCTTTTTGTAGTTTTTTTTTTGGGGGGGGG
>VRYO01001792.1:4435349-4474599 GCA_009812075.1 Sialia sialis | reverse complement strand
CTGGGCAGTGCCAGACATCCCTGGGCAGCACTGGACAGTACTGGGCTGGGGATCCAGGGGCAAAGGGGTAGGAGGCTTCTGGTGCTCTGGGGCCCAGCAGGACTCCAGGTGTCCCATATTTCCCACAGCAAACCTCAACTGCTTGGCAGCATGACAGCAGCGGTGAGGGACATCCAGCTTCTCAGTCTTTCCCCGAAGCAGGATGTCTGTGTTTCTCTTATCTAATGGTTTGTGTTGTTTTCTTGTTTGTTTTATTTCAGTAATAAGATTTGCTGCTAAATCTCTTGCAGATTTCTGCTCCAAAATAAGCAGCTCCAGGAGATTTTGGTTGTAACGGAGGCATTCACACCTTCAGGAGGAGCAGCGAGCCCCGCTTGGGTTTGGGCCTCACAGACTCAAAGCAAGGCTGGAGCTGGAAAGAATCTTAAAGATGATCCAGTTCCAGCCCCAGCTTCTCCAGACTGCCCATGTTGTGAGCACAGCAACAGTGAGAGCTGGGAGTCCCCCAGATAGGTCACACCTCAGGGGGACTTTACTGGTTTGGTGTTCCTCCCATCACACAAGCAACGCTCAGATTCTTCTCATTTGAGGCCATTGACTTCGATGTGCCATGCCAGGAAAATTGTTGAGAAATAACTTTGAAAACTCCTCAGAAATAAGAATGTACTTTTGAATTCTCTCAGTTCTTCAGTGATATTTGTTTAAATGTGTTACTTAAATTACTATTAATTTTTAGTTAAAATGACTACTGAGATCATTAATCATTATAAAACCATTAATTAAATAAATATCTGATTTGCTGATTTTTCACATTCACTACTTTACAAGCATGTGAATTAGATGAAGAAAAAAAATTACTCCTGTGTTTTCTAAACCCTTTTTGTTCTGCTTTTTTGTTTATCTAGCCCTTGTCCTGTGTTGAACTCTGAACTGTATATTCCTGTGATATTGAAAAAATAAGCTCACCAATTTTTAGTTAGCTTTTTGTCATCCCCCAAAATGACTCTTCTGGATACATTTGCTGACCCAGATTCAAATTACAAGCATGGACTTCTGGCTTAGATAAAGAATAGTCAGTTTGGGATTTTCTTTGCCATATGAGGTTTTTGTTTTGTTTCATAACTGTGCTGGAGAATTTACATCTGGGATTCCATGTCTTTGTTTCAGTGTCTGTATTAAAAAAAAAATCCACTTATATTTATTCAAAATCCTGATGCAAATATGTTGAAGGGAAGTTAGATTTTTTCCTGTGGGAATTTATTCTTTAATTCTTTCACTTGTTCTTGAGAGAAAGAGAGAGACCTTAGTGTTATATAATGAAATAATTCATGGTACAATTAATTTGATGTAGGAGAACAGCAACATGATATGCTGAATTTAAATAACTGAAACTGATCAAGAGGGACATCAGCATTAAATGCTCAATAGGATTGACATAACAAATACAAGATGGCCACTGCATTTAAGTTAAAATACTGTCATCTGCTGATACATTCCAGGCAAATTTGTTGATAGACTAAACATTTTGGTAGTCTTTCCATTATTTCTTTGAGCCATCAGCTTTTAATTTTCTCTTTCTGGTTAATATACTTGTGTATAATTTAAACAGAAAACTGTTCTGTTTCATCATAAAAGATTTGTCTGTTACTTTTGGAGTGTAAATCAAGTGGACAGCAAAACATTCTTGAACTTGTTTTTTGAGGCATTTGTTGACAACAACAGGGAAAGAGATCACAGAGACCGCCAATAAGTGTGGACATCAATTATTTTTTAATTGTATAGGAGTACAGTACACTAATTAAAACTAGTATATCTTGCAATGCCAAAGGCAAAATTAATTATTAATTTTTATTAATATTCAGAAGTAGCACAAGGAATACATTAAAAAAGATTTTGTGGCTGTGACTGAGATCTTGTTTTGCTTTATATTTTAGTAAAAATGGTATGTTAGCTAAATTTGAATAGTTAAATATGCATCCAAGAGATTATAGGCATTGAACAAGAATGTTCTCTTTAGACTAGTTGCCCAGTGACAGAATATAAGTAGGAAAAATTCTTTAAAAATTCTGGGCCTTTTGGTTTAGCTTGTTTACTGACAAGTATAAATACATGTTATTCTCCTGCTGTTATTGTAGATACTATAATTATTGAGTTGCTTATTTTAGTTATGATGTCTCATATTCAGTAGAGTAATCAGCTTTCTATTTCATCTGGAGTACAGCTCAGAAAATTAGATCTGCCCTGCATTGACTTGACAAACCTGACATGCTTCTAGACAAAGTTACTTCTGTGAGCAAGTTATTTGTTGATTTATTTCTCTCAGAGGTTAGGCTGCAGTCTGCTGTATGTAACTCATTGGGAAACTGCCTATCTAGTTCACATGTCTATCAGAAAGGAAGTCCTTTGAACAACAACAAAAAAATATTTCCTAACTGTTATAGACAACATATTAATAGGCTTTTAATGCACCTGCTCAGCAGTGTAAATTATGGAATGCAACATTTAAATTTTTGGAATTCACGAAAATTTTATGAAAAAAACTTCTGAAGTAAGTTGTGCTTAGCATTATTGAAGTGAGGATGGGAAAAATACAAGAGAAAAATTATGATTGTGAAACTTTGTAAAAGGACAGTTTGAATCTGGTGGTGTTTTGAAAGTTGTGTCTAACTGTAGTGGGAGTGTATATTAGAAATCTTATTGAAGTGGTTACACACTGTTGTGAATTTTTTCTAGACTAATGAGATGGATTCTTTAGGATCAGACAGGCAAAGTTTTAGTTGACTTTTTTGTTTGTTTGTTTGTTTGTTTGTTTGTTTTGTTGTTTTTTATTTTACTGGACCTGGAAATATTTCCCTTTCTTTGCTTCTTACATAGAAGCTTATTGAGCTTTTCATCTCACCTGTTGTTAGACTACAATTCTTGTAGTCATTTATGTCCTCCATAGAAATATGGACATAGATGGCCGTATTTTAGTCTTTCTTTAACAAAAATCTAAGATAAATATCTCCCATATTCATTTGCACTTTAGTGGTGCAGAGCTGCAATTCAGAATTTAGCTTTCACTTCACTCAAACACTTTGATCTCTTATTATAGCAATATATGAAATATGATTTTGGCTTAGAAACTGGCTTGTATAAGTTTGTTAGTTACAAATACTCAGACCTTTCCTGCTATTTTATTATAACAAATCAAAGGACCAAAAACCTCAGTTTTCCAATATTCTCTTTGTCTGTTTCATTCTTCTCGAATCAGCTGGTTACCTCAGAAAAGTCAAACTGTGCCCTCCCCTTGAGCTGCAATTTTCTTAACAAAAGCAGTAGTGATAATGTTCAGCTCAAGTCTACTGCCAGCTCTCTATTGCCTGTGGATTCCTACCCCTTCAGTGGTCTGCCCGAGACCTGGAAAATGTTTCTAATTCCCGTATATCTCTGTGCTGGTGTACATGCATACATGACACTAGTGAAGAGGAGGAAGCCACTAATTCACTTTGCTGTCTTCCCAGAGGAATCAGCATATGTGGGAAGAGTGGGCTCTTGAAGGCAAACACTGTTCTTCATTCTACTTTGAAGTATTTGCCTTACCAGCTTGTCAGTAAAAGTTGACAAGCTACAACTCACTTCTAAAAAGATAAATAAAAACTTTTCAAAAGTTACCTATCACTATTCTGGAAAAATAGCTCTCGGAGCTGCTTTCGGTAATTCTTCTGCTCCCTGTCCTGAATGCATTGCTCTCTCAAGTGAGTGCTGTGGCTGTCCAGGAAAACCAGAGAACACCTTATGGAATAACATCAAAGGGAGGCACTTGACAAAGACAAGCAATTTAGATGCTCAGTTCTGGGAATGTATTGACTGAAGATGAAAGCTCTTTAGGGAAGAGACTTTGTCTTCTATTTATATAGAATCTTGCATAATTTAACAAATGTTGGGGACACTATTAATCTCATCCAACTTTAGATGTCTACAGTGTAGCTGTCAATCTTAAGAGAAGATCAATTGCACTCTAAAAGTGTCTGTTTCTCTCCACTGACTATAAAGGGAGCCCTCACAAGTAGCTCAGGTGCAGATGGCTTCATCTACATTTGGGCAGATGAATCCTGCTCTAAAATGCTTTCTAATATGACAAAATAATAGTAATTGACATTTTAAAAAATCCTTGGGAATGTGTTTCATTCTTGGAGCAGCTCAGAAAATGAATGGCAGCTGTTGGTTTTGGCTATTACATTCAAGAACAAAGCGCTCAGGGTTGGTAACATGTCCACAGCAGCATCAACCCATTCATAGCTTCTTGAAACGTTACTTCAGAATATAAATATGAAGTAATTTGCTTGCTCAGTGCAAAAGAATAAAGCTGAACACCTGAGTTGTCAATACCATAATAGCAGTTCAATAGGAAATGCTGTCTCCAATCGAAAAGACAAAACAGTATAATTAAAATCCTTATGGGAATTGCAGCAAAAACTTTCCTATACTGCTGTTACTGAATCTTCTGGATCAGCTGATGCTCTTTTTGAACATCTCAGAAACTGCTCACTGGTATTTTTTTGGAGTGGAAATGCTGCTTTGAAATACAAAAGAACATCATGTTCTTCTACAGCATCACCTGTGTCTTATTAGTGGCAAGTTACTATGCTTAAAAGTTGGCCATGAAGAATCTACAAGACAGTGAATCAGCCATCTACTCAGCAGGAGTGTTTTAGCCAGCATAGATGGACTGATATTGCTCTTTCATACAGTGGGCATAAAATTCATGACTGCAGCTGACCTCTATTAGAATGCAGTCCATTCAAGGTAAATATATGACAAGCTATTCCTAAAGCTGCTTTAATTGCTGTGTGGGAAAGTAATACAAGAACATCCGGAGGAGCATCCTATGATAGATATATGGACCTATGCTTAACTGAATTATTGTAATCTCAATACACATTGAGCAATATTCCAGGCAGCCAGTTTTGTCTTGCTCACCCATAATGAAAGTTGTAGGAGAGACATAAAAATTCATGTATAAGAAACAGGGAAGAAAATTACTGATCTGTGAGACTAAAGAGATTTAGTGTCAGTTGGCATGGAGTACCTGTATGCCAAAATAACCAAGTCTAGATTCAGACTTGCAAAACATGTACCTCACCACTTTTCCTAAAAAACTGTGTTGTGTAAAACTGGAAGACTGAATTATTAAATATTTAAATTATGTGTGTCCGAGAAAAATTAACAAGTAATATCACACAGCACTAAGTATCTGTAGCATGTATGATGCCACCCATATTTTTCATACTTCTGGTTTTAATTATTTCTGCCATGTGGAGCTTTTCAATTGAATAAATATTCTTCATTTCTATAGAATGCCTTTTATGAGGACACAAATAGGAAGTTAAAATTGACTTACTATTCCTATTCTCCTATGATCCTCAAACCCTTAAACCAGCTCTAAAAAGCCCCCTGTTTGTTCTAAGAAAATAAAGTCAGCACATTTAGTTTTTGAGAAATTCTAATACTGTATACAGTTCTGTATAAAGATTCTCTATGCTTGTGTGGGAAAACATCAGAAATGTAAAAGGTGTCCTTTCCAACTCCTACTGGATTTTTTTTCATTTTAAGATGTATTTATCATGCCATCCAAGTGGGACGATCTCTGATTAATGTGAAGAAAAGTATCAGTCCTGGTTAGATTTTCTTCAGTAATGCCCTTTGCTCAGGGAATACCTGGAAATAGAAGGAAAAGGAAGGTGTTGTGGAGGACTTAAGATCAAATATGCATTTTGTACAGAGATAACTGTAACCAGTTTTTATCCATCTTCTCTGCCTTAGGTTGCTTTCAGGTTCCTTGTACCAAGTGGTGCTTGCTGTAGTTTCTGTCTGCAGTATGAGGGAGTTTTGCTGTATTTTAACTTTTTTAAAAAGTTTAATTAAAAAAAGAAAAAAAAAATCCCTGTTCCACACTCATGGACAACCTTGTCATGAACTATGTCATTCATCCTGACTTTAAAATGAAATTCAACTTTTTAAAACCTGTCCTGCCAATAATGTTTTAGCACAGCCTTCATCTAGGTGTATGTGTTCCTGCCCAACTAACTGCTCATTTTATTAAAATAATCCAAACCGACAAACTTTTAAACTAGTGTATATTCCTGTTTAAATGCAGATACAAAACCACTAAGGTAGGACAAGATGGATTATATCCATTCTTTGCACCTTTTGCACATCTGTGTACAAGCAATTACATTGAGGCAGCCCTGGAATTAGTTAGGGGCACAATCACAGAGGCAGGATAAAGAAAAGAACCAGCTCAACTATCAGCTTGTGCCTGTGTAGCTGGCATTCACATTTACATACATGAAATGAACACATTCGTTTGGGAGTCACAAAAAAAACCCTGAGTCAAATGGCATTTTGCAGATTTTTCTTCAGAGCAGAAATGCCACTTTAATTGAAGGCAACCAGTGAAATAAATGCTGTATTTTCAAGAGACATCACAGAGAGCAAAGGTTGTGAACAAAGCAGTAACAGCTACAATGAGCCACCAGAAGTAATAGCGAAAACTGTCTTCTATAGCATATGCACAGTTCAGGCCTTTTCTTCACACCTCAGAATGCACCAAGAATATCCATCAAACTCAAGCTGTTGCTCTACCAGTGGAGATGTATTTCAAACAGAGAAGTGCCGCCAGTTACCTGGGAAGATCATCTCTTCTGTAAACAACTGAGGTCTATGGGTAGCTCTGGTGTAAACTCCTTATTTTCTCTTGAACTGCTCACCAACCCGCCAGAGCTACAAGCAGGGGGCCTCTGTGCTGGAATACTGATTTTTTATGAGCCCTTCCTTTTAAAATATCTATAAATTTGGATAGCTAACTTCTAAATTTTTAATCAGTGTATAATCAGTCTCACTAATTTAAATGGCTAAAACCTGAGCTGTCCAGCAAACTATAAGATGTCTGAGTTTGCATTATGGGTGTACCAAATATTTTTGTCCTTAATTTCCTCTTTTACATTTGAACCATGGTGAACAGCTCTTGCCTATGTATGTGAATAGCAAGAATCACAGAATTAAATCTGTGTTTCTTGCACCCCCTGGAAGGTTGTCTGTCTTCTTTACTGACTAGTTATTAAATATCAAAAGACAGTACTTGAGAATTTCCCAACTAAGAGTTCAGATCCTACTTGACCTATGATTTTATGGGCGTGGACAAAATGTACCAGCGGATCTTGCAGTGAAAAATTCAAGATATTGTTAGAAATGGTGTCTTAAATACATACCAATGTAAATTTAATTCTGTACATAGCAGTGATCTTGAAAAATTTCCTAATTGCTTTGACTTCTGATAACATGCAAACATTGTCACTAGAAATGGCATATGCTATATTTTGAGTAGAAAAAAATGCAGCTTTTTCTTTGCACATGTTTTTGTGCTGTTAATCATGGGCTTTTTAAAAGCTCAGCTTGTTCTTATGTAAGACTGTTCCTTCAGGATTTGTGAGGTTTGCATTTATGAGTAATTTTTGGACGCTACTGATACTTTTTTTTCACTGCATGGGGAGAAACCTAAGAATGCAGAGGAATTTTACTTTTTCCAGGTTTTTTAATTAATTGAAGTATTAGTTAATTTCTAAGTGAGAATTCACACTATTATCTTGAATTCTAAAACTGTTACACCGAAATATCATGGAAACCAGTAAATTTGTACTCTGTCAAATTTAGCAAGCACATAAATCATTGAGACTATGTTCTCTCATTCTCATCTTAATCAAGAGTAAGTTCCCTTTCATAATCTCTACTCTACAACAGTAAGCTAAAAAGTAGATCATTAGAATAATTAGAATTCTAGTGGCAAACAAACGAGCTCTCATTATTGTTTGCTTGTGAAGTAAAGCTCTCAAATCATAATTCACTTGAAAGTCTTCAGATTTAAACAGGATATCATGATGTTTTCCTGAACAAGAGAACAAACTAAGCCTGACCTCTCAAGCAGAGAATCTTTAGCTTTTCTGTTCTCCCTACCATGGCTGGGCAAGTGCTGGGAGTAGATGGGAGCTGACTGGCCAGCTGACTTCTGCTAAATGGAAGAAAGTATTGTGTCTGCCTTTTCTACATGTAGTAGAGATGCTATAGAGGTCTTTCTTCATACAGCTAATTTTGATGAAATCTGTATTGCTATAATTACCTCTAATTATGCTGTGTCACATAGGGCAATGAATCCAAAAGTGATTAGGGAGAAAGGGAAGGTTAGGCAGTTAACATAGGCTATAATTTGATTCAGTTTTCATCTTCAGAATTACTTCTTTCTTGCTTCTCATTTTACCTCTGTTTCTCTTACAACACTCTACCAGTTTTCAGCTATGTTTACGTTTCTGTTCTTAATGGTCTTTTTTCACTCATGAACCATTTTCAACACTTTTTGTGTTCAGAAGGTGCCATCCCAGATTTGGATTCCTGATCCTCCTAATCCTCCAGCTCTATGATCCTAAACCTCTGTTGTTTTAACAAGCCATGAAATTCTAAATTGCTTTTTCCTTAGCTTTTTCATTCCTCTGCAACTAATTATTTAAAAATAATTTCTCCCCATCTTTACTGTCATTCTTCCTAAGAAGAGTTTCCTGCCAGTAGTACTCTAATAGGCACTGCTCTAGTCATACAGGTTAGACTATGGCATTAGTGAAAAAGTGCTCCCATTGCGAGATGCAACCATACAACAGGAATTTATCTTCTCCCTGGCTGATCTGATCCAAACTTCCTGTGTTTACTGTGCTACAGCTGCAGCTTTTGGTCCAAGAAGGGTGACTATGAAGAATAAATTATATACACTATTTCTCTGCATACTTTACAAATGTCAGGGCTTGACCAGAGGAAGATTTACTCTCTTCATCCTTCTCTCATCTTGTAAATCATCTGATACTGCCTGTCCCCATTTCTACTGTGTGAGAGAACGCTGACTGAAAAGTGTTTTTTTTATAAAATACTCTCATCTTGCACCAAGATGTTTTGATGTCCCTCTTGCCAGGAGCGGGGAATTGTTGGGTGGCCTTGCTCTTCAGCTTTCAGAGAGCAAGGGAATGTTGGAGCTCAGGGCTTTGAGAAAGGTGCTCTAAACCACAGAAATTCTCGGTCTAAATGTACAAACTTCTTATTGTCAAGTATAAACAAGCTGCATTGCCTTGCAATGAGAGTGTGCTGATGATCATGTAGTCCTGCATATAGTGACATTCCTAGGGCAGCCTGGTCCATTAGGAGAATTAAAAAACAAAAAACACAACAAACAATAGGAAACATTTACATACAAGTCAGCACATATTAGTCAAGACGTGTTCAGAATACGTAAGAGATCCCAGTTTACTGGAGTCAGCATATGGCAGTGAAAATTCACTCCTAGGTACTATTTTCACACAGTCCCTTTGTTATAGCAGCCAGCTCAAGCTGGGTACAAGGCTTGTCATAGCCACAGCCCCCCTGACTGGGATGGGGACATCTGGAATGCTTCGGGTTTGTCCAGATTTAAGACATCCACTGACCCTCTTACAGCTATCATTTGGGTGCAAAATACTTCAAGACAAGGAATGTGAACACAGACTGTTCTGGTCATGTTCTGCTTCAAAGTACCTGAGAAACAGAGACCACTCCCATGGCATCAGCCTGTATCTGTGGAAAAAATATGCACACAAAATTAGGGGCCCTTGTTCATATCTGGATAAAGAATTCTACCTCTGGGTTGGTAAATGAAGTGCTAAAAGCTACAAAAGAATATGGACTGTATCTTTCCCTACAAGATTCAAGGAAAAATGAAATAAAAATGAAAATAAAAAGTTTCCTGGCCCTCATCTGTTACCTGTGGCACCTTTTCCAGGCCTAGCATACAGCAGCTCCTCTTCTTAATCAGAGATACTTGCTGTTCACAACGGTGTAGTTTTTCTGCCATGACTCTCCAGTCCTGGCAATAGAGAAAAATGAGAATAAAACGGGTTAGAAAGGGTCTAGTGGAGTCCAGCGTGGTGTCAGGTTGCTGTCTGTAGTTTCAGTTATCTGACCACTCCCTCCCAGTGAATGTGCATGACTGGATGCTAAAGGAAGGCAACACTATGCCCTAAGCTTCAAAATGTCCCCCTTATTCCTGTGAGTAAGTTGCTAGAATGCCTGTTTTGGTGTCTTGGGTAACTATCAAAGGTCCAGGACAACAGATCCACATCCTGCCTTCTTTTGAATATTTTTTAAAGTAAATGAGAATGACACTGGGTGGGGGGTATCACCAGGAAACGTTATGGATCAAGACTTGTTTTGTGAGCCTAGGGTGATTTTGGATGTTGGGCTCTCCAAGCAGAGTCCTTCAGAGGTTATGTAAGGATTCCTACACTGTCTTGAGGCTTCCTAATGATCCTTCCACCACTCATGATGCTTCAGACTTCTGTGGATAAAAAATATGAACTGCTGAGGGATTTTTTTTCCTTTAGTAAGTTAGGAAAATGTAGATGCAAGACTTTTTACAGCTTCCAGGAAGAACAGGGAGGAAGTAACTATCTAAATTGAGGAAAAACTGCAGTAACTGAAAGTAAATAATTTAAACTGATAGTGAGGAATGGAGTGCCTACTCCTAGCATTGTGAGCAGGAAAGAAAGGATCCCCCACTTGATGATTAGTGACAAATTTGTGTGAGTTGGCAATTCTTTGAAAATGAAATTTATTAAACTTGAAATAAAATGTTCACTCCTGAATGAACATCTCCTTTTGTGAGGTTCTAAGATTTTGCTCATGGGCTTTCTTACTGCTATTCTCTTGTTTGAATGAATGTACCCTTAAGGCCAAAATCCATATTGCTGAGTTATTATGAAATACAGACTTTGTCTCCATGTGCTTCTAGACTTAACATAGCTCAACAAATGACAGCTGTGTGGTAATTTTGAAGAAAAAGGCTGAGGAAAGACAGAAAGAGGAGAAAGGTATAGCTGGTGGGCTGATGTTGTGATCATTTGAAGGCTCTGCAGCATTTTGTGTATTCCAGTACATGTGCACCTCTAGGTATTTTTTGTTCCTGCCATTATCTAAGTTGATATGGATAGCAATAGGAGTTTACTTACGATCTTAGGGATTGTGTGTACTTAAACACTTTGACCAACAGATTTTACGTGTGTTTTTAAAATCTGTTAAGGAGAAATGTGTTTAGGAAAAAGCAAATTTTCTCACTTGGTGAATTTTTTAATCCTAAAGGTTAAGATCAAGCTTTCTCAGCATATTGACGCGAGGAATTACCCATTAATTAAATAACATGAGTCATATTCTACCATTGATTTTTTAATATATTTCTTGCTGTTTGATTTTAATTAATGGGAGTTCTGTACATAGAGGATTCCAGAAAAGGTCCAGTGTTTAGAATCGGAACTATAAAGTAAAACATGAATATGGTTGTGTGGTTTGCTAATTGCAGTAACGACTGCCATCAGAGCCTCCCACACTGCCTCCCACACTCAGGCAAGATTGCCATATGTCACAGGATGCCGTGCCTGAGCAAGGACAATCAACCTCAGAGATGATTCACTGTTATTAAAATTAAACACAGCTTTTAATGTCTTTGGAGAGTACTGAAAAACTTGAAGGTAGTACAAAGTAAGGTGTACTTACCTGTAAATTCAACCTATATTTTAATCAATAGGTTTGGCATTTTCATGGAGGACTGCAACTGCCAGCATCAGGAACGTTTAAAAGAAGGCTCCTGCCCATGGGCTTGATGCACTAAGCTTGGTGATTTCTCACTGCCGAGGCAGGTAAATGTGCTTAAACTAGTGTCTACAGCTGTGGACCAGAAGCAGGGCTGCACTCTTCTACATATAACTTCAATGGAAATAAGGCAGTGTTCTCTCCAAAGATCACACAGTCTAAAATAGTGTCAGTGCTGAGCGTTTGTCTATGTGTGGAGGCTTTTCCACAAGACAGAACTGTGCAGTACGGTTCTTTCGTAACACAATGAACTCTGCTGCTCAGAGAAAGCACCTTCCATGCTCAGGAGTCAGCAACGAAAATTTAGATTGGCAGGGTAACGAGTAGGCATAGTCAACGTACAGTGCTTAAAAAGATATACTCGAAAGGAAGTTCAGAGCTGCTGTTTTGGTTATTTCATTCCGTTCTTCATGCTCCACTCTGCAGTTCTTTATCTGGGTATATAGAACAGTTGATCTTATTAGAAAACAAGAGCAGCATATTTTATGGCAGCAAGAAGCCATGGAGACCAAAACCAGAGATGCCATCTCCCAGAAAACTGTGGTCCTCCCAGAATGACTCCTCGGCTGGCTCCTGGTGTATGAAACAAGCAACCTCCAGGCAGCCAGCCTGTGAGACCAGTCATTTAGCTCACTGACCAACCTTCTGTCTTAAAAAGGATCAGGATTGCTGGGCTATATCTGCCACAGTGGCTGATTTTTTTTGTTGCTGTTTTTAAATTTTTTTTCCCCGTTGTTCTGTTTGTCTTGCAGGATTGAGTCCTAGTTTCATAATTACGCTTTCCAGAATTAAACATATAAATTTGCCTTAAAGAGATAATGTTAAGATTGGCTGCAGCATCAGGTTCTTAATAAATTGAGGGGCATCAAAAGTGATGGTTTTTCTAAACATTAGTTTCTATGATTTTAATTTTTTTAAAGAATTTTCAAAACAGACTGTACATTCAGCTGAAAGTCAGCAGTTTCCCTGTGCAAAGCCTGGTTCCCTCTCTTTCTGCATGCTGCAAACATGCACGTTACAAGCTGTGGATAAATTTTCTCCCAGCCTGTGTCACAGCATGCTCTCCATATCTTTGTATTGCTCCCCTCAGTATATTTGGGATTAACTTACACCACAAACACATCCCACTCTATCAGGGAATCTTATGTGTATGATTTGTTCCGGTATGGCATCATAAAATACAGTGACCATGTAAGGCAGAAGCAAAAATTAAAATTGATGTTATTAATTTAAATATAAATTATTTTAATAAGATTTACTTTGAAAGTGTAATATGACTGACAACCAGTGATTATTTAAAATAACTTTTGAAGCTAATAGCAGTGGACACTCTGTGTGTGTATGCAGGGGTCTTTTGTAATGCTTAGAGGATGCTTAGCTGACACCCCGAATCAGGGAGCATTGTTTTTCAAACTAATTTTTATTGTCATCCAGTTTATTCTTTTTCTCATGCTATGTGTCCCTTGTATCAATTTTAGACTAAAGTAGTGCAAAAACAAAAAAGGTAATGGCACTTTCCACAGTATTTCAAAAGGTTTTTAAGTGGAAAAAGGTATTTAGTATTTTTAATAAGCATCTTCAATACTATTGAGTTGGTTTCTTTGTTCATATCACAAGATTAATTATGCTGTCAAGCACTTTCAAGGCCTGCTTAACAAAGATTCAGTGATATAATGGTTTGCTTCGCATTGCCTTTTTTCTGCATAGCAATCACAATCAGCACTAGACAATTTAAAACCCTTTCACAAGCCGGAAGTTCTGAAGAGCCTTTTAATCAACAAAAGTAATTTTGCAAACAACTAGATACAGCGTTTTTCATATTAACTAACTTGTATTAAACTCTGCTATGTGCTTGAATCTCTGGTTCTAGTAATGGATTATTCAGATTTGCAAGAGACTAAAAGTGGGGAACACAATTAGCACAATATGGAGTTTGTACCCCATGAAAATTGTAATCTCATGCCATTCTCCAGCTTAATATAAGCATTGTATTAGTAATTCACTGCAGTTCCATATATTTTAATTTTCTCTTAATATGTTGTCCTTGTATAATTACTTATTTTTTCTAAATGCCTGGAAATGTTATCCTTGTTTTAAGGGACACTACTGTTGCTATAGGACAGGTTAGCAATCAAATCCTAATACACTACAAGATTCTGAAATTCAAGTTACAATAGGAAAATCTGTTTAGAAACACTTCCCTTCTAGAATCATCGAGCTTGAGAATGCTTTATTCAGTAATTTTATTGCCATATAGCATTGTGAGAAATCCCACATGATTTAAAAACACTTATTTGATGGAGAGATTATAAAAGCAACAACACACTACGATGACTTTTTTTTTGTCAAGCACATATATGAATGAAACTAACCTATTAATGACACCTTTAAAACACCCTTTTTTTTTCCCCCCCCTAAACTGCTAGAAGCATTAATTTGTACCATTGCTGCATGTGGTAATTAGCAACTTCAGCAGTGATTTTCTCTGCCCTAAACCTTTAGTGTTTGACACTATTCCAACCCGGGAGAGGAGTGACCCTGGGATACAGTGCTACAGGACAAGTGGAGCAAATCCTGTCACAAGAAATAACAGGGTCAGAAGACATTGCTAATGAAGTCATAGCAACTGGTTTAAAGAGCCAATCAGAGCAGGCAACAATCTGTAAATGAGGATATAATTAGCAGAAAAAATAACATGCTTTGGTTGGATTCTAGGGGAGCCAGTAATGAAGGCAATGACTGGATATTGAGAGAGATTCCAAAAGATTAGAGCAAACATTGTGCAACAAAGAATACCTAATTAGCAAAAAAGTGAATATGCCTTAATTAGAAGAAAAATGTATGATTGAAAGACATAGAGTAGGATTTTAATATGAATATAAAAATGACTATTAGCCCAAATCTCCAGGATGGAAAAAAAAGTCCTATCTTCACTTTTTTTGCCTTTACCATTTTGATAAATGGCCATGAAGAAGATGGACTGTAAATTCATGGCATGGCTGGGACATTAATACTATTAAAACAGACAATTTTGAGACAGTAATTTAATGGGTTTCCACCCAATTTACACATTTACTACCCTTAACACAGCACTGCAGACAAAGCAGTGCTGTGTCTTTTGGCTGGCCTTAATGTTCTTCTGGTGTGAGGAAGTAATTATGAAAAGAATTTCAGGTGGGTGTCCTGTGGCATGTGAGCTAATGCTTGGTCCAGATATCTGCTAATAGGAAAAAACCCCGGGTGGTTCTTCAAATAGAAAAAGAGCCAATGGTGCTGAGGCCTTGAATGTGTGTGCACAACTACTAGACTTCTGCGACTTGCATTTATTTATTGCTGTTTGGTTGATTTTTCTTTGGGTTTTTTGTTTGGGTTTTTTTTTGGTGTTGTTTCTTTGTTTTTGTTTTCTTTGTTTTTTAAGCAGGGACCGATCCAAAATTCATTAAATGCAAAGAAAATTCTTCCAATGGGTTCACAGGCTTCTAGTTCAGACTTGGAGTGATCAAAAACCCTAGAAATTTTATTAGTTAAAATTAAACATGTTATTATCCTGAACATAATAGACCCAAATAGAAGAATCCCATAACGGATTGTGCCAGTACAGTATATGCACAGTATTTATGGCTAGCAGTGATGAAAAGTATAATGTTCTACTGCTTATCATTTTATTACAATAGAAAAATCAGGACTCTAACTTGTTCATAATTTTTCACCTTTATAGACATCTAAATGATATTATATTTCCTCCCTTTTTTCTTTTTACAAAATGGTTCTAGGATATTGATTGTAATTTATTTTTACTCATGATATTTAATTGTCATAATTAGCAATCCATGTCTCATTCTCTATCTTAAAAATATCCTGTCAATTTTATAGCATATTTATAGATTAATTTAAATGTATAATTTAATTTATTACTGCATACCTTTGGTTTGTCTGTAACATTAAAATACTTATGGTACAGAATATTTTAATTAAAACTATTCATCAAATGAAGTCCAGGTAGCATCCTTATCCTTGTTTGCAGTAGGGGGTTCTGGCAGTGAAAGCAAGCAAAATAATGGGTCAATTAAAAAAAAATCTAAATATAGCTTTTTCATAGATCTGATTGCTTAACTCAAGGTTAAAAAATAAAAAAGAAAGAAAAAATAAATAAAGAAAAATGTGTTTGTCAGTGGATTCCACAAATTAAATTATGATTATTTCTTTCCTCTTGCAGACATAAAATCTGCTAATGTCATGGCCAAAGCAGAAGTAAAACTATACAAGAACTGGTCTTGAATTTTCATGTGTGACATATCTCAATTTGACAGTATCTGCAGGAAATTGGGATATTGTTTTCAGAGGGTTCTTCTTGTGAAAGGAGCTGTACTATTAATTTTTTCTAACACTGAGAAATTCACCCTCTATTTATGAGAATCAAACTATTTACCCTTTTAGGTCAAGTGTTTTTTCATATTTAAAAAGGGAAAACTTTAAATGATATTTCTACTAAACTAAGAGTTATTAGTTTGTGTGCTAGGGAAAAAATACAGCGTAACAGTGTGATGAAAATCCCACCTCCAGTATAACTGAATCAAGGTTTTACTGCAGCTCTCAGTTGACAGTAGGTCTACCATTCTTTTGCCATGTATGCTATTAATTCACTTTCCAGAACTGTCAGGTACTCTGAAAGTAAGAGAAATATACTAAAAAATATCAATGTATTTCACTTCTTCCTTTTGCTAATGTATCTCCATCGATGCTATTTTAAATTAAGCAATGAAGTAGTGTTGAAAGTTCTGACTGGCTCTGATAACAAAATAGATTAAAAAAATTAACCAGTTAAACAAGAAAAATAAGAAGAAATAGAATCAGCTGACAACTTAATTGTTCAGCTTGTATGCAAATATTCTGACAATAACTTGCCAATGCTTTTGAATATAAGTTTAGAAACACATAATTATAACATTAATTGTTTCTTCTGCTTTAATTCTAGGTTTCTGTCACAAAATAGAAGGCTTAACTCTAATTCATGAGGAAATATAAAAAGTATATTCATTTTGTATTCAATTAGCTTTAAGCATATTGCAGTGCAGTGCAGTATTACAATAATTATTTATGTTAATCTACAGAGAAAGATACAGTACATTGGCACAATAAATTGTCTTTCTGCTGTGCAGCAATGCCTTTTGAATCACCTTCTGTACTCACAAACAAGAGCATCTACCTGAAAGGAGTGGTTGTCAGATTGTAGGATAAAGACAATGAATTAGTGGCATGTAGGGAAGATAGAGCCCTACAAAATCCACCACTCATATCAATATCTGGTTTCTAAACTGTGTTATAATACAATTGAATGTCTGAGTGTGAGTCTGAAGTGAGAAGAGAGGACATGATGCTGGATGGCTGGATTGGAATTTGGCCTGGGTGTCTTATTCCAGCTCTGAATGCTAAATGAATCACTGAGATTTATATGATGGTGAAAGCTGCACAACATCTTCATGAAGGAAAAATAGGGTTACAATTCAATAAATTGTGTGGTAATTCTTTATTGGCTAATGAATATACAGCTCCTTCTAACTGCAGTATTTTACTTTTGGGGACTGTAACAGCTCTGCAATTATATTACTAGTATTTGCTAAAAATATGTCTGTCTTCTGTCCTGATCTAGAAATGTGCTTTGAAAAAGGAAGTGAAAGAAGACCCCGAGAGCAGGTTATGCACCATCCCGGAGTCTTGTGGGGAAGTAGGCCATGCACAGATAATAACGGTGCAAACAAATTGATGCTTCTATTTTTAAACAAGCTGTTATTATTGACTAGCAGAGATTGCTGGAGGTGGGATACTGTTAATGACAAAAGCCCTGGAACAGTAGAATTGCTACTAATCCATGTGCTAGAGAACCTGATAATGAGAAACACCTAAGTGCAGAATTAAATGATCCTCTCAAAGAATTTTTGCTACATACTTGATAAGGAGTCATAGCATCCCAAGCAGACCCTTTTCTTTTTCAGAAATCTCTACCAACAGAGATCCCATATTACTCCATTCACAAATTAGAGAGATGAGGAAATCTTCAGGGGGTTATTGGTGAAGCTTGCAGAATGAGAGGAACCAAATCACTTTGAAACAGGAAGCAATCTGGGAAAAGCTATTTTAAGGCCTACTGAGGAACAAAAAGGTCATGACACTCAGAAAAAATTAGTGATCGGTGATAGTACCTGGGGAATAGTCTGAAGTTGTGTCAGGGCAGGGTTAGGTTGGCTATTAGAAAAAGGTTCTTCCTCCAGAGGAGGCTCCCCAGGAATGGGCACAGCCCCGAGGGTGCCAGAGTTCCAGGAGCGTTTGGACAGTGCTGCCAGGGATGCACGGGGGGATTGCTGGGGGTTTTGCAGGGACAGGGGCTGGACTGGATGAGCCCTGTGGATGTTCGATGATTCCATGCTGTATCCTGAAGTAGATCCATAAATGTGTAGCACCTTCAGGGTGCTGCAGCTGATGGAAGCCAAGTATTGTGGGAAATTTGACATTTTGCAGATGGATAGGCTGCACTGAACAGCCTTTTGTTTCCTATTTCTCAGATCCCATTTTGTTTTTCCTGGTGTCCAGAGAACTGAAGTAAGAAGGCCAGCCTGCTCTGAGATCCTGAGGGAATTTTTTGGATCATGGAGTCATTTGGAAGCTGGCAGAGGAGCCGTGAATGTTACTTCCTACAGCTGGTTGTGAACATGTGCCCACTGACCAGGAGGTGAAAAACCGTGCACGCATAGAATGGTAAGGGTGTGGAACAGACCTTAAAAATTATCTAATCCCAACCCTCCTGCCATGGGCAGGGACACCTCCCACCAGACCAGGTTGCTCAAGGCCTTATCCAACCTGGCTTTGAGCACTGCCAGGCTTGGAGCACCCACAACCTCCTGGGCAGCCTGTTGTCTTGGGTTACAATACAGGATGTGATAAAAGGCATCTATTCTATCACCATCTGTTGAAGGTAGGGGCAGTGATCCTGATCTCCGTGGGAGGTATTCTGCTAATGGGCCATCCATTGAAACCAGGTAGGGCAGTGTTCTTTATCTTTTCACAACCCATCCTTCCTCCAAGAGTTATCTTCTGCTAATGGTCCATTGAGTCCCACTGTGTAACTGATAAAATTACTTCATCCCATTGGAAGTTGCTCCAGCCGGGGGGAAGAGCCCAACATTTCTTACCAAGATAAAACCACAGGTTTTGGGACACCAAGGTGCCCTTTTTTCCACTGGACTCCAGAGGGAAACCGGACTCTCCACATCATCACTGGACCTTTGGAAGGAAACTGCACCTTGTACAGGAGCACTGCTCCAACTGAACCACATCTGTCACTGCAGGAGGATGCAGCCACCATTGAATGGCACTGCTGCCAACAACCTGACTGACTGATGGGGTGTCAGGTCGTACTCTGATTTTGTCAGTGTTTGGGGTTTGTTTCTTCGTAGTATTGTATTTCTACTTCAATTTTCTTAGTAAAAAACTGTTATTCCTAACTCCCATATCTTTACCTAAAAGCCCCTTGATTTCAAAATTATAGTAATTTAGAGGGAGGGGGGTTTATATTCTACATTTCAAAGAGAGGCTCCTGTCTTTCTTAACAGACACCTGTCCTCCAAACTAGGACATCTGTCCAGGGTCTCATCACCCTCACAGTGAAAAATGTCTTCCTATGATCAGAGACAAAGGAGCTGTGTTAATACACTAATTCAGGTTATAGACATCTTGAGTTTTGGCCCAAGGGTTTCTGTGGTTCTCACTTTCTGTATGTATTTGATATATATAATAACTAGAAACAATTTGGCCACAGAAATGACTCCAGAAATAGGCAAAATGTGTTAGTTTTATATTATCAGATTTCCTTAAAAAGAACTTACAACACTTTGACATGAGTTTGGGATCTAAATTGGTTTTAGAAAACAATTTTTGAAAATTTGTGACATTAATTTATGTGCTTCTTTAAATTATAAATCTTTCAAAAATCAGAATTTTCCATATTTTGAAATCAAATTAATAAATCAGCCTACAACAACTCAACCTTGGGTTTTTGAAAAGATTTGTGAACTTCAACAGCTCTTTCAACAGGCCTGTTCTGCATTTAGATTTCCTAGTGCACTGCAATCCAAGTGAGATTTATATGACTACACGTTTTGTTGCAAACATTCACAGCTCAAAGCTATTACCTGACTGTCTTCCATATCAGACCATTTATGTATCTAAGAAAACACTGGCATCTGTTTAATATTTTATTGCTTCAAAAATATCTTTGTTGTTTAGATACAATCTCACTCTAAGATTTTCATGAATAGAGCCTTTATTCTTTCTGTACAGCAGAGGACTTTTACCTGCATATAAATAATATTAACTATGAGTTGACCCATAATTTGCATGGCAAGAAAATCATCCAATAAGATTTCTTTTCCTTCAGAACAGGTTGTGAGTTTATTTGTTTTGTTATTTTTTCTTCAATTTTCTAGTATTTTTCTTGATGGCAACCAGGAAACAAGTAATGCCTTTTGACGCTTGGTATTGAACATCAAAAATAATACATTAAAAGCATCCATAACTGCTTTCATCTTTAGCCCTAACAGTTTATATTATTACAGATACATTAATTTGTAAGAAGCTTGAAATGTGTACAGGTCTATCCCTCATTATTTAAAATGCATAACTTAGGTACCCTATCAATCCATACGCTGTAGATAATTTTATCAAGGAAGAAAATATAATTATCCCTATTTTATAGACAAGTTAATGCCACATTGAACAAAATCATAGAACAAGTAGAGCTCCTATAAAAAGAAGACTGACAAAACCAAAATTCTGTTGTCTTTTCCATTTTGATTTGTCTCAAGTTAATGCACAGCTAATTTCTTAAATTTTTGTTCTTTCACCAGAGGGCTACCAAAATAGGAGAATATTTAGTGTAATAAACCAGAAGGTGAGCATCAAATCAAACCTGCTTCAAAGCAAGCTCTGAATCAGAGAGACAGGGACAACCTTAAAGCAAAACCTTACCATGTAGGACAGAGAGTTTTTCACAATCCTGCTCTGCCCAGAATAGAACTAATACATAGATAAGAGAGATAGACAGAGAGATTGCTCTCTTTCCACAGAGAGATGGCTCAGTCAAACAGGTAAGAGGTTCATGGCACCTGCCTGTCTATGGGTGTGAAGTGGATCTAAACTCAGCAAATTGCTTAGTTTCCCCTAGGAGACAAAAGCCTTAGTTACAGACACTATTGGAGTGCTTGGAGCTCAGGAGAATTTCTCTGTCTTCATTGTGCTTAGATATGGGCTTTGTAGTGCTGTCTAGTTCCTGATAAGCAGCATTTAACAAATGAACACTTTTCAGAGCTGAAATAGCCAAGAACAGGTTGAGAAGGATCAAGATTTCTACTCTGGGCCTGCTTGTGTCGAGGCTCAAGATGAGCAGAAGGAGGTGGATGAAGTGCAGCATAACCCTCTCCTTTTCATGGTTTTATCAACTCCAGCCCTCTAAACCTTGTGCCCAGGGTCTAATCCAGGTGATCTGTGTCCTTGTGTAACAACTGCTAGGAGCTGTATTGAAAAACTTGTGTGAGGGCTTCTCTGCACCACAAGCACTGGAGAAGGCAAACTCAGAGATCCTTCCAGGATCGCTGCGGATCCCAGAGCACTGCTGGTCCTGTGACCTGGTTGCCCGCACAGGGGGAGCAACAGAGCTTCCATGTGCAGCTCAGCATCAAGGACAGATTTTCATCTCTGCCTGAATCAACATCTACAATGTGATGTCCTTTATTTACATCAAAAATGGAGGAGGGAAGGGAAGGTTCCTGAGAACAAAATGAATACAGTAATTTCACAAATATAATTCGCACCGGACTATAAGGCGCACTATTTTTTTGCAGCGAGGATCTGCGTCCAACAAAGTAACGAATTAGTAACAGAATTGCATGATCGTGGGATTTACTGTCAGGTGCTCAATTTGCAAACGTTTTTCACGGATCAGCGCAGCCTTTAAACGCAGCCCCAAGAGCCCTCCCTGTGCCGTGGGTCTCGGCACTCCCAACCACCCCCGGCACCGGCTGCCGGCCCACACGGCTCGTGCTTCCAGGTTGGCAAATTTCCGAACTTTGTCCACATACAAGGCGCACTGGATTATAAGACGCACTTCTGGGTTTCAATCAAAATTTTAGTCAAAAGGGTTCGCCTTACAGTCATGAAATTACTGTAATTTCTGGCAAAACAGCAAAGCCATCAGCTAAGACAGGTGTAAATGACAAAGGAATGCCTGACTCTATAAGGCCGGGGGAATCTTCTCCAGAATCTACTGTTTTCTGCCTTTCATTAAAGATTTGGTCTTCTAGGTGTCGCTTCAGGCAGAGCTTCTAACAGACAAACCCTCAGTCTGAGAAGAGGCTGGATTCAAGTGTGACTTCAAGTGTCTCCATTGAACCAGGGCTAATATGTACCCATCTAGGAATGAATACATAAGGAATTATGTGATAGAAATGGAATTATATGGCAATCGGATACAAAGGGAAACACAGAACATATGAACAGCTGAAATTAAAAACTTGAAAAGGGACTCAATCAAAAACAAGATGAAAAATTTGTTCTAAAATGCTAATCTCTGAAATGCTAAAATGAAGAAGCTTGCTAATTTTACGACAGAAAATATTTTGGTTTCAATTACAATTTTCATTCGTAATTTGAAAATGATAAATCGAATAATAATTGTGTGCATTGAAACTGCAGTGAAGATGTTTTCAGAAAATTTTAAGGAGAGGAAAGCAAGGGCAATTTTATGAAAATTCACAAAAATATGTTGAAAATAAGATCACAAGAATAATTGATATAAGAAATTAACCAACTGGCCCTGCAACCATGGTTATAAGTATTGACACCGTAAAAACAAAAAAGGTTGGAATACAATCCAAATGTCTGTTTCCCAGGAACACAGAACTGTGCCAAAATACTTGGGGATGCTCATCTTAAAGGAAAAAAAAATCAATCTGATCTGTGTGGCTAAACTGCCAGTACTCATAGATGAAGAAAATAAGACTTTTTTCTGAAATATAAAGACTTCCTGTGTTTAGTTTTTGGGCTAGACTGTAGGAAACACAAGCACCATATGCCTATTTCTTCAGCACAGCACATTTCACTACATTTTTTAGAATACACAATGAGTGAGAAAGTGTTCAGTCAGTAGACAACTCTCCATTCCTGACTGCTTGTCTGCATGTGCTTTTACACATCCTTCAGCTAAATCAGAGATCCAAATGGAAAATTAATTACTTAAGGACATCAAGTGAATTTGTGACACTCCCTGGAGACTTTGTGCCCATAAAGCACCTAGGTAGTCTTTCTTTTCTGACAGATATAAGATATAATTTAAATTTAATGTATACTTCAAGTATTATTAATTAATGAATCAATTATTAAATGTAAGTTGCTAGTATATTGCAATATTTTGTATTTTCTTTTATCTGTTGTAGATCTGTGATTTACAAATATAGAAAATACTGGGGGGAAAAACAATGAATAGAGTGTATGTAAATTTGCACACATTGCCCATAAAGTTGCACTAAGCTGCTTGTTTTAGAAGATGGATATCTTATAGAAAAAAAATAATTCTGTTTGCTGTTACGAGTCATTGATGCTTCAAAGGGGAATAAGTATACAGGTGTAAAGGGAATCAGAGATGGCAGAATGGAAGGGAAGAGACCAAAAATACTGTGGTGTCCGAATTAAAACCATAAAAGGTTTCCACAGTTAGAATGTAAATCTATGTGAATGAATGCCTTCACACCTGGTCTTTGTTTCTGCTGAATTTCCATCCTCCTACAGAGATGTGATGGAGGGCAGGTGGGAGCTCTGTTCTGGATAGAAAGAATAAATGTAAGCGGGCAAACATCCTTTCTTTTACTTCTAACATCATTCAGTGAATGAGAGGAGGCGGGAAAAAAGAATTATTGGTAGGAAAAAGTTAAATTAAATGAAAATAAATATTTCTTCATAACTGTAACAGGGAAGTTATTTTATTTTAAACAGCCATTGGCCTAAAATAAAAGAAAAAACAGCCCTTATTTAAGAGAATTTCTATGCATATAAGTTTTTCAATAATTGCCTTATTATCAGCAAATTTCTATTTTAATATCTGGAGGAATATTTTGTATGCAAGTTTATTTAAAAATAGTATGTGATGTAATTTTGAAGGAAGTTGTCTACATTACATTTTTTTACCAGTATATCACCTGTATCCTTGTTTGTTGGAAAGGAATGGTTTTATGTGTGTATTCCCAAATCAGTTTTTTCATTCTTATTAATTCTTATTAATTGATAAGGTGGATCTACACAATAGCTGGTAAAAGACTATTGACTTATCCTCTACATTTTCCTCTGGACCAGACTGACTTTCATTGGAAGATCATACCTGAGGAATCAGGCATCTCCTCATGCTTTTTTCTTAATTGATGGAAAAGGACAGATAAAATATTTATATTTATAATTAAATAAACATTGTTATTAATAATTCCCTTCTGTTCATTTTTATCAAAATGTCAGTGTTGCCCATTTGCAGGATTTAAAGAGGAAACAGATGGAGAACATTAGGACCCCAAACTTTGGGAAATTCTGGATCTTATTCAGTGGATGAACTTGCTGTGTGCTGCACCAGGTGAAACAATCCCTGTCACAGCGAAAGGGACCGACATTTTTATTGTTCAGACATTCCACTTGAGGTTTTATTTTGTGCACAGTTGTTATTACAGCAGTTATAAGAAAAAATTTGTTGTACCAGTTAAGTTCTACAAATAAGTTTTTGTGATGTGTGAAATAGTTAAGTCCAAGCAATCCTAAATTTTAAGATCTGACTTCAGATTCAGCTCTGAACTTATTTATTTGCTCAAGTATAAAATGATAAAGGTGCCTGTCCAAGGCTCTTAAATCATAACTTTTTTAATTATATGGTCAATTAAATTAGATTTAACCTTACCAGAACTGAACTCAGTTCCAAAGGAACTTACCATTGCTTTTCAGCCCTTCACATCTGAATCCCTCATCAAATGGATGAGATCCTAAATGTGGGATATTTTGAATTATAAGTGGGGAGTTCTATAGTTAATAAGCTTCAAATAGAATACCAAGACTGTCCTGTTCCATGAAATGAGGAAATTAGTCTATTGTTTCTGCTAATTGCAGCTATTGTTAGGTGGCAGAGAGAAAGAAATGATGGTTGGTCTCAGCCTTCTTGGATATCTGCTTGGTTATGCATCATATCTCACCCCAGGTGAGTGTGCAGGGGGTCAAAGTGCTTCTGTGGACATGAGCCACTCTTGCTCTTAGCAAACTGTTGAAGCTCTATGAACAAAAGAATGATTGTAACATGATGGACCTACTGATACCTAAGGGCCACCTGGGAGAAGTGGTTCAAATCACTCGAGTCCAGACAAAACATGCCAATGATGATCTGTGGCCAGGGATGTTGAGCATCTGTGTGTTTCCATGATGTCCATTGCAGTCAGTGGCTCCTTACCTTTTTGAACTCAGTTATTTATACAAATTCCCTGTGTCTCCTGTGCTTACTCCTATCCAGAGCAATGGCATTTCTCTGACAATTCAAAGGTTTTATGCTCTATCTTAATTAGCTCGCCTGAGAAGCAAAACAGATTAGCTGTCTTGAGCCAGAGGCACATGCTAATGGAGCTAGGAGATGGCTTTATACCACTCAGCTGTATCCTCAGAGCTAGATCCAAAGGTCTTGGACACCCACAGAACAATTTCCATTTACTTCAGCAGAAGTGGGCTAAGGCCCTGAGCTTTGAAACTGTTTGTCTCAGAATGTAATGTACATTGGTGTCAAGCATGGCTGTGCCCTAAGAGCAAAATATTAACCTATAGTAACAGTACTTTGCACTTACCTAGCAGCTCTCAAATAATCATTTCTGTGCACTTTAATTAATTAACCTTTACAAAAACATGTCTTTGAGGGTTAGCTAAGGATCAGAACTGAGTGACGAATTTAAAAGTCTCCAGTTATTCATTTATGCTGAAACTGTTTTTGATTGGAGTGTATTCTTGTCTTTTTTCAGATTTTCTTTCTCATAACACTGGTTTTAAAAGCATGTTTTAATCATAAGCACTTAAATATTCTTCAAGCAAAAATGAATGTTCATACTTTTACTGGTATCTATTGGGTAACAGTTCACTGCTTCTGCCTTTAACTGCTTCTCCTTTCACTGCACCTGCTGCCTCTTTGCTCATATCCCTTAATCATTTTCTGGTGTGTCCTCACCAGTCCCTATTAAAGCAATGCTTATTCTTAAATCTCTTTGTTCCAGTGTGAAATCCAAAATATTAAGACAGGCAGAATCCTTTATGTATTGCAGTGAACTGGTGGGCTAAGATGGACAATTAGAGGAAAACACACCAGACCTCCCAACTCATTGTATTGACTAAGGTTCAGTTTCATTAGCAGCTCTCTAGGAAGTTAATCTTAAAGAGATGACAACTCAAACACATTTGTGAATATTTTTGAATCATCAATATATTTCATTTTCCTGGGAATTTTAAATTCTCCTTGGACATTATATTAGTGGTAGATATGTGCAGAGTGAAGAACTCCTGATATTTTTTTCTAGTGTTTAAATAGCACCATTTCTCTTACCCATGGTCTTAAATAGTGTAACATGTCGATTTTTCTGGAATAAAAAAATCCTTACTTATGGTTGTTAAAACTTAGGTAATGTCTAAATATTCTGCTGGAAACTAAAATTTGGAGTGAAAAAAGTACAGAAATACCAGACTAAATGGGCTCTGTTGGATCTAAACCAGTAACTAACTAAAAAAAATTGGAAAAGGATCTTTATTCTCCATCTCAATTTTCTGTGACCTAGAATAAGAAAGTTCCTTTTCCTCATGAGTATATTGTTATTAAATTTGTCAAAAACTAAATAATTCTTTGGGTTTCTTTCATTAGTAGTGTTTACTTCCTGGGAATCGTTAGTTAATGCATCTTGAACTACATTATTAGCTCATTCAGGTTTGTGGTTGATCTGATAGCTATGTTCCATGAATCCCATGTGCCATCTGGCTGCAGTTCCATTTGGATCATGTTTAGTCATTAGCTGTTAAAAAGATCTATGGTCATTTATCTTAGTGAATCAGAACTGGAGTTTAGCATTATTTTTATATGACAAAAAATATATATTTTTTTAGAGATATATATTTTTAGGATTGCTTATTTTATTTTTTTAATTCACTTTTAGGCTAATATTTTAAGGCTGTATTACAAAGATTACGTGTTGTTTGTTTGTTTATACTGAGTCATATAATGACCCTGTGCTAAGAATTCTGTTGAAGTCTAAATGTTCCTTATTGTTTTTTTCATTTAAAAGAACAATCATTGGTGACACGTAAATGAGTAAAGTTTTATAAAAATAACTTGGAATAAATTTTTAATAAGACGTATTATTATCCTTTGACTCATAGCAAGTCATTCATAAACACCATTAAATCCTGATAATTGTAGCTGTAGCTGCAGGGTTACTACCTTTACAGTCCTTATGCAGGCTTCATTTAGAGGTCCAGTGGGGACATGCACACAACTGCTACAAAATGTTGCTATTAATGGTTTCCTTTGGAACAGTATTGTGCTAGATTAAACATTCACTCATGAAACAAAAATGTTTATAGGTCATCTAATAGCTAAGCATTCTGTGGCTTAAAGTAAATCCTTTAGCATTGGATTCCAGATTTTAGGACTTGCACAATTTTCTTTTTTTTTCGTCTGTATACAACAAGAAGTATAGAGATTTTGTACTGCAGCAAAAAGCTCAGAGATTTTCTCTGAATAATGCAGCAATCACCATTTCCCCCAAAGTAAATTGGACTATTTTCCTTTATAAAGCTGCTTAATAACTTTTGCTGTACCTCCTTTTCTTTTTTGCCCCCTTATTGCTTAGCTTCAGAGCTACCTTCTGGGATAGAATGGATACAGGACCTTAGTGGATATTGCTTTCAGCTTCATGCCTTATGAAATACATGCTAATATATTTGTTGGAAATTTTGGATGTAGATATAAGCATCCCAGCTCTTGTTCTTCTAGAAAAGAGTCTAGACATCAATTTTGGAGCTGCATAGGATCTTTTGAGTATGATCTTTTGAGTATCTAATAATGTGAATCTCTTCCAGGAACATTCAACAGAAAGGATTTTTAGGAACATCAGTATTGTTACATCTCAAAACGCCCCTCTGTCCTAAAACAAAAATCTCCCGATATATTTTTCAACCTCAATGTGCAGTAGAATTTGCACCACTTCCTTTTGCTAGTTGCTGTTTTCATTTTTCCAGTGCAGTTTACTCTTAATTCTCCCCAGTGAGAGAAGCTAAGCAGAAAGCAGAATGGCAGATCTCAGGACCTGCCCATCTCTGATGGCATTTCCCCTCCTGCTCCATGCTAGCAGTCTGTGCCAGGGACACCAGACATCCATGTGGAACTGGGCTGATGTCAGCAGGCTGCTATTGTGGTACTAAACCCCTGGAAACTGCTACCACCTTGCACTGATTTAGCTTCAACACCACCTTTTTGCAATCTTCTCACCTCTGCTTGGCGTCCTTCAATGGGCTTTACTCGCTGAAGGCCTCAGAGCTGAGATTCTATATTATGTCTTAAAAAAAACCTGTGACAGAAAGAAAGAAAGAAATTTTCATAAATGCTTTAATTGAAGGCTAAGCCAGCCTCTTGCATTCTGACAGGTGTTAAAACTGTTCTACAATTTTGCAAATACTCTTCCATAGCTGGAGGACCCCAGATGGACAATATGACTTTTACAAATTAATGCTGTTGTAATTAAAGATATTCCAGCGTATCATAAGAGATGAAGAAATGTTTGTTAAACAGAAAAGATGTTTTGAAATGCTGTGATGATCTGATATACAAAATGGCTTCTAATTTGTTCTCCTGGTACTAATTGCCAGTAGTCACTAGATAAGATTAGACTGATGTTAATTCACTGTGTAAGGCAGCAGACAGTTATCTTTGCAGGTACATTTCTCATGGTCATCAAAGAACTTCAATAAAAAAGGTGAATATTGTTAAAGCGCAATATCTAACAAAGGGTTAAATACATTTTTTCCCCTTCCTTTACTGCTGACCCTCACTTTTTCCAGAAGGGTGAAACACTTCTAGAGATTTTAGGCATTAGCACAGCAAATCTTCATATAAACCCAGTTCCTCAGTCTGGGAAGACTTTTCCTTTTTCTGTAAAAAAGATTCCTAAAATCATATATCATATACTTCCAACTCATCCTTTAAAAAGACACTACCTGAAAAACAGCATTAAAATATTGTTTCATAAAAGTTGTTGAAAATATTTATTGTGGAAATTTTAGAAACAATGAGTGGGAAAGGAGAAGAAATTAAGGCTAAGGAGCATAGAACTAATTATATGTATTCCTTAAGGCTTTTTTAAGGCCTCATGCTGGATACCCAGGGAGCTAGAATATAAGTTTCTATGTCTTAGTAAATCAGCATAATGATTCTTTTTAGTGTTTTGGTGTGACTCTCAAAATTTTTGAATATTAATAAAAAATAATTCCTGACTATTCCCTTTCTACATCCCTTAGGGAAAGATTCCTACTTTTAAGCCTTTTGCATGGGCATGTTTTGCAAAATTTATTTATACTTTTTAACTGGTGCAGATTTTCAGAACTTTTGAAGGAATCTCTCTCAGGATTCACAACAATAGAAACATTGGTGACTGGAGACTTCCAAGGATAATTTCCTATTGTTGCCAATTGCCCTTAAGAACATCTCATCACTTTATTTAAATGTACATGCTGGTTTATGGTGTCTTTATAGTTGCTGGCAATTCCACTGTTTTATCATTTTGAGAACACTATAATAACTGTAATAACAGGCCCCAAAATCTTGGGGACAGGAAGGAAGTTAAATAATAAATACCAAGTCTACTATACTTCAATTTCCCCCACTTTTTATTTATTAATAAATAGCAACACATTGGTCAGCCAGTATGAATCACAAATAAACATTGGCTATTCAATTCTTCAGCAATTAAGCAAGTGTTGCTAACACAAGTGACATAATGGAAATGCTAGGATCTCACCCTTAAATACCAGAAAGACATAGCAAAACATAGCTGTAACATTGTCTGTAACCTGCCAACTCTCCTTTTCTGACCAGGCTCAACTGATATTTGCTCTGCTCTGAATTTTAATTAGTGATGGCATATTTTGGAGATGATACATCCAGAAGTGCTGATAAAGCAGTGAGATGAGCAAATGAATGCTGAACATCTACACAGTGAACTAACATTTGTTGGGTGTCGTGCAATTATTTTCCTCATGACAGGGAGTTTGAAAACCTGTAGGTAATTCAGTGTTGTTCAGCATTTCTCTGTGAGTTGGGTTTACTGTGGTTTTATGTTTTTGTTCTTTTTTGGTTTTTTTGGCTTTTTCTCAATGGTTATTGAAAAGGTTTTTTCTTAAATCTGGATTCTGAAACACATATTGGTTCACCACAATTTTCTTAGTGCTGCTTTTGACATGCAGAATCTGGTCAGGCTGAAAAAAAATAGTAATTTATAGTCTCAGTAAACAGTGTTCAGTGGTGACCTTTCTGCACAAAGGCTGTCTGCTCCAGACACCCTATTAAAGACTTCGGGATGCCTGAGACAGTCCCTGTGTGCCTTGGTACTACAGCAGGTCAAGGAACTCCTTTTAGTCAGTATGGAGATTCACTTTGTAGAGGCATTTCAAAAAGGCTGGCAGAGTTGCCCTGTACTACACATACTTCATAATTGCTAATTTCAGGTCTTTTCAGGGTAACTGATTCTGTAATGTAAATAAAAAAATTAAGGTTGTGTTTTTAAACTGTGGCATAACGTAGCAAAAGGAAAATTTACATTGTACTCACAGAGGATATTTATTAAGACTGAACAATAAAACAATTTCTGAAATGGGTTGCTTTTACTTATTGAAAATATTAATTTTTTTTTTTTAAATACCCTCAAGTTGTATTTTAGAGTGTAAATATCAAGGGTTTTTTTAAACTTTACAAGTAGTTAAACCTTCATTGCTTTATATAACAGAAATCATAGCAGAAAATACATGTAATACTGATAAATAATTCAAGTGCTTAGATTTTAAAAACAATAATTACTATGAAAATAACCATTTTAATAACATTTTATACATACATATATATTATATATAAATAACCATTTAATACACATTATATAAAATTTTGGATGGGTTTATACATTGTATACAAAAATAACGATTTTAACAACCATTTCATATTTGTACAAACATGTAAATATAAAACACCAATTGGATGCAGGGAAAACTCTTCTGAAGGGATTTTGAAACGTTTAAATTATCATTGTCAAGTAGGCTCATTGAAAATTGTACTAGCAGCCATGGAGGCAGAGTAGCAGCGCATTGTGTGATGTCTGTGAATCACAAGTGGTTTGTTCAGGTTAGGTGAAATGAAAAAAAAAAAAAATTATAAATTCACAGGGAACTTGTGTTCTAAGCATGTTTCAATACAAATTAGGAAACATAGGACAAGGTCTGTACTTGGCCCGTTTGCTAAAGAAATATATCACATTCTTGTTTTTATTTTAATTTTTCTGAGACACAAGATACTGAATACATAATGGGTCCTTTCAGTTATATGCATAGAGTAGTTTAGGTTTCAGTCTTCCCAGTTCATATTTCCAAAACGTTTCCAATTTTAGGAGAACATCAGCCAGTTGCAGACCTCTTAAACTGTCATTTGAGCAACAGTTCTCAGCACAGCTCAGAGATACAAGAAGAAGGGTTCCAGCTTTTACACATTATTGCATATTGTTCCCATGGCCTTCTTCATATACATCATCATTTCTAAAACTAGAAAAAAGAGGTAGCCAAAAATAATCAGATTTAATCGAACCACTGTGAGGATAGAATTTAACTATTTTTTTCCCAAATTTTGTGGTTTATATTTGCACTCAAAGCTTTTTTTCTACATATAATTCTGTTAGTGTGTGGAGCATGCTGACTCAAATAGAGTTTATTATAAAAAAATACAGTTTATATATTTCAAGGCAACAGGAAAATCTAGCTTTGCATTGTGTCTAATTGTTATTTACTGACGTGGGGGCCACAGCAGGCCTTATCATTTAAAAAATTGTCTTCAGCAAAATATCTTATTTTAGTTTTTGCAAATCACATTTTCAGCTCTACATTGTGAAGGATGCAAAGCTTTAGATGATACCCGAAGACTTGACAGTATATTATGCCAGGGAGTGACAATTTAAAAAAAAAAAAAAAATCCAGTTCCAAGTGTAAGTTTAAAAATGTAACTAAAAGCCTTCATCAAAGTTTAAAGAGCTTCTTGCGCTTTTAGCATCTGCTTATTCTGATTTATTGACAATGACACACCTAGCAACAGTCATTCCTGCTGAAGCAGTGAAGTAATGGACTTCAGGAGAAAAGGGGAAAAACAAGTAGGTGCTGCACACAGGAGAGAGGCCGCTGATTACAGACCACTAATTTGTTATGCACTCTGGCAAATCAGCAGTGATTCATATGACAAATAAGGAGAAAAAATTAACAGCTGTCATGTTGTGATGTGTTAATTTCCTGACAGTCTCTGCACTGAAGCCAATTACTGATTTAAGGGCAGGGAGAGAGAGCCCTGTTCAAGCTTCTAATTAGGCTTCTTCAAGACTAAAAGGATAAAAGCAAAAAATAAGAGCAAGAGAATGAAGCAGGTAGCCCCAGCTTCATAAAGCATACATGCTCTTAAATCCTCAATTAAATAGCTTTAAGCTTAAGTGTGTTTAAGATAAGAATTTAGAAACATTTATTCACTTTTATCCACGACCCTGTGTTTTAGTCCTTTGTATAGTAATTGGGAGATTGAGCAAGCCCTGGGGTCCGCCCTGCCCTCCTGCAGCCAGGCAGGTTTTGGATGTGACCTGCCACTAAAACCTTTGTTTAGCAATGCCAGCACCTGCACACCAGCTTCAGACCCAGGCAGTGTGAGGGGACACGGAGGTGTCCTTGCCCTTTTGGCCCTGAGAAGGCTCCTTGTGAGTGAAGGGAGCCATGATCGCTGCTTAAGGGCTTGGCCCTGACTTCTGCCCTTGCACAAGCAGCCCTGACACTCCTGGAGGAGCAAGCGGCCTCTGGGCCGCGCACAGGGAGCTGAGCTCGTTCTGTGAGCTCTGGAGGACCTTCACTTGCAAGATGATTGGAAAGGAGAGCAGTCATAACACAGCTATTATCTCTATTTCCAATATTCCCGGCTAGCTAATGAGAAATAGAAAGACGCTGTGTCATGAATAAGCGAAAAGAGGGGCTCTGTCTGTCCCTTGTTGGCTCGGTTTCAAGATTTATTCGTGAGGGAACAAAGGAAGAGAGAGAGAAGCACACGGTCCACAGGTTATATAGCCTTACAGGGGAAAGGCAGGGGGTTGGGGGGTCAGGTAATAGCATCTTTTTCTTGTTGGTAAGATCCACAGATCAAAGGGCAAACATATGTTGAGTCAGGGGATACAACACAGTCAGCATGGTGGAGTCCAGGACATGGAAAGAAGGAGCCGTGTTGAGGAAACACCGAGGCACCAGCTGGTTCATGGTTGTGAAAGGAGCCTGACTCAGTCGTGTAATATGATGTACAGTTCCCAACTGTCCCTAAAACAGGCAAATAAACTGGGTATGACATGAAGCATTCCAGTAAAATAGCTGATTTTGTAAGAAATATTTTATTTTCTTAATGTAACACTTGAAAATTAAACCCAGGTTTCCTGTCGATCTGTGATTTAAACCTACTGTATGAAACTACCAACTGACTGTAAAGAGACTTTGCCTCTTTTTTTGGCATTTACTCAAAAGTGACGTGTGATATAAAAATCAGGAATTAGTCACTGAAAAGGAAGCATGGATTTGCTCCAAAAGGAAGGAGCATTTTCATCCACACAATATTTTAAATTTTTTATCTCATATTCAGATGGTCATGACGAGCAACTTTTACAAGGCACTACCAAAATTTTAAGAACTCTCTTCTGCTTTCTTAAGAGAAATTATAGCAAAAATTTTGAAAAATTCACCTGCATTCTAAAATGGGCAGCCGTGTCTTATTTTTACATTATGGCTGCCTTCATTTGGGTTTAAAATACAGCTCTTCCTTACTTCTGGATTGGGTAGAAGCAGAACTTTCCAGGAAATTCAGTAGCAAATATGATGCAAACTCCTAAATTCCCTGAATCTGGGCTGGGAAAGAAAGAAATGTTTCTAATGGACTTCTGCAGCCTGCATCGCAGGCCAGCCTCTCCAAATAAAGTATGATCAGCCCCAGCTTAGGCAGCTGGTAGAAGCTGAGCTGCAACAATACAGAGTTTAGGATACTGAAATGATCCCTGACAAAAATTTCTGTGTTATTTGCATTAGACTTCAATCACTGCTCTAGGCATAAAATAACGGTTCTGATGACTGGATGGGATCAACTGAAGAACAAATTGCTGGTGGGGAAAATCAACTTAAAATATGTATGTACCCTAAACTTAATGCTACCAAATATAAATAAATACATATGAAGTCAACATGATAATTAAGTGATAGTGGAACAATACACAAGAGACAGACTTAACTAGGGGAATCAACTCAGAATCATTTGAAATCCACTGCCTGCAATTCTTTCCACCTTTATTTGTCAACTTTAGTTAAATAATAGTTTTTGTAGGTTTTGAGCAATTATATAAAACAGATTTTGTGAGTTTTTTGCTTGTGTTTGAAAGATTTAGTAATCTAAATTGAGGTAATTGGTTCTTAACCTGCTGCAAGTTTGCATGCTAGTAGGATGGATGTCTATTTGTAATAGTAATTCATAATTTTTGTATATTTCAATATAAGTGATAGTAGGTATGCTCTTGTAAGAGCCAGTAAGACCTTTCTGACATTGATTTTGCTTGCAAGTTCATCCTTATTCTTGCTGGGATGGATAAAGGTAATTCAGTCTCTAGGCTTGCTCAATCCAGATCTACTATCAATTCAATTGAAATATGTCTACGTTGAATGTATTATCTTTTTCGGAAGGATAGCTAAGTGAATTAAGCACATGCAATACTTATCTTATCACTGTCCAGGCTAACTTATACTTTATTGATTTATAGTGCCCTTCATAAGCACAAAGGTGTTCTGCTCTATTTTATGCCCATGGACTGCTTCAAGCACCTTTGAAATGCAGCCCCTTTTGTCATTAATTTGCTTTCATACTTGATTGTGCCCAGAGTCAACTGCTGGCTCAAAGCAGAGTCTTCAAACCCTTTCAGGATTTCTTATTACAGACTGGACAGGTGATGCCTTTTTCAGGCTTACCTAAAAACAGAGGCCAGACAGAATTAAGAGAATAAAAGTGGATATATTTAATATCTTAAGGTTTATTTAATATCTTAAGGGGCATCAGGTACATTAAGGGCAGAAGAAGCCTCCCCAAGGGGCTATACTTAACATGCATGATGGTCATTAGTTTTTCATACATTTATAAGTTTGGTCCATTTGCATATCAGGGGTTAATCCTCCAATTTCAGCTTCAGGTAATGAAGTCATGTACCCCCAGTTTGCTCCTCCCACAATTCACTTTTGTTTATACTTTTTGGGGCCTGAGGCTGTAGGGTGTCCTTGTGTTTCAGGCCAAGAGGAATTGTTTTGTCTGACCAAAATGTGAATACAGCAACTAACTGTATATGGAGTATAGAGTCACACCCTAAAGCAGTGTAGGATTTGAAAAATCTAAAAGCTAAAGTCCTAAGTTATCACAGGTTATAAGAGGCCAGATCCTGGAGTCCTTCCCAAGTACTGATGCACTTTGGGAGCCCTACACAGGAGCATGCTGAGTGTTTAGTCCTGGATGTGACTCTGGCTCAGAGCCGCTGCTCTGTAACACGCTGACTTGGTCCTTGCTGGGTGGTGTTAAACTGCACAGGGGAAGTGGTGGAGCCAGGAGAAAGAGACCTGTATAATCCCCCACAGGGGGACATGTCCACACACACACAGGAGGGACTAAGATTCCTGCATGATCTTTCCAATTTCTGCTTCTGTATAAAAGAAAGGGGCAATCTGACTCCTGGGCCATATTTAGTCCTCATCCCAGGAAATCTGTCACTGAAGACAGTGGGTGTTTTGCCTGAATAAGTATTGAGTAAAGACTGAAGGCTTTGGCCTAACATTTATATCAAATATGGCCTTCCCAAATTCATTAATTCCAGTTCTAAAATTATATTGTCCATATCTCTTTTTACTGTCCCTGACCCCTTTTGCACACTCTCACCATTAGCACTCCCAGTCACAGATATCTGGGAATGTATTCCATCATCAGTAATACATTCAACCTGACTCATATTCATAACCCACTCCAAGTTACTGGTATGAAGAGCATGGCCATGGGTTACTAAACACTGGATTTATAAAATGTGAAGAAAGAAATATGCTGCACTTAAAAGTATCAGAGCACATTTTGCAGTGTGCTTGATCTCTTACACGTGGTCTCGTGCCACAGTCTGCATTAAAAGCAATTAATAATGTCAATTCCTGTGTGAGAAGCACTGGTGGATTTTACCTATTCTATATATTTTACTTTTCATGTGATGATGAATAAATTAATCCCATTAATATTTAATTAACTTTAAGTTGAAAGGTGACATCTAACTTAGCCAACTTACTGTTCTGTAGCTAGTTTAACTTTGGATCATGTGATTTTAATTCTTGCTGTATGACCAGGTGACTAAAGAGAAAAAAAAGAACGAAAGGGAAATGCACAGATTAATTTCATTCTTTAACCTTCCTAATGCATCTGCTTGCTTGCATCGAGTCGCAGACAGCAGATCATCACATGATTTATAGTAGTGACCGCTGCCTGCATCTCTCAGGCTAATGACACATACACTAAAGTCATTGATTTGTATGAATAGCCTCCGCTCTTCATTTATCACAATTTAATGTAAGAGTTTGCAATGCAGAAAAAAATTTCACATGGGAAGCATGGCCCCACAGGCCTGACCGCTAAGCAATTATGAATCATTTGCTGCCTTTTAATATATAGACTGTTCTATTCCTGAGAATGCCCTGTAAGGTCGTGTTTCTTCACAGAACATCACTACAATTAAAAACCAAAAGTAGATGTTTTAAGATGAAGCGTGTATGAACTGTGGCAAATTTAAACCTTTGTTAGCATTTCCGTTTTCTCTTTTTAAATACAACATAAAAAGCCAATTTTATCATTGGTGTAAGCAGGGACAATCCATTCAACTTTAGCAGAGTTGTAACTGGTTTTGTTAATCCAAGTTTTGCCCATAAAGTTTATTGATCTGCCTGTGTAGTAGGCAGAACTCCAGTAAGAATACTGACCTAAAAAAAAAACCAAAAAAGAAAAGCAGTATGAGCAAGTAGGGTTGGCAAATTCTCAAAAAAAAAAAAGTTAAAAGAAAATTCATAGTTTTGCAAATACATTCATTAGGGTAACTTAGAATGGCTGGTTTGGTTTTTGGGATTTTTTTTAATATAAGCCAGGACTTTGGGGTTTTTTGGTCTTGTAACAAAAACTGAAAATCCCCATTAATTCTAGCTCCTACATTGTTTGGTATCATAATTGTACATGGCCATATAAATTTAAAACTTAAAAAACTTAACATAAAATTTAAACTAAAATAAGTATTTAGTTTTATTATTTATTATATTTATTATAGTTATTAATATGAGTGTCATCCATGTTGTTATTTCAAAATTATAAGTAATAATAAAAAAATAATTAATTCCTTTGTAGTGTTCTCAAAGCAAAAATGAAGTACAAGATGTTGATTTCTGATGTATCTGTAATAGAGTGAAAAATAACTGAGACGATTTAACTGTTTTCCTTATATAAGGAGTATGATAATATTGATAATCAAGTATGGTATTTGAAACTTAGAAAAGAAAATCTCCTTTTTTTAGTCTTATACATATGATCATTTTTGACTGTAAAAGGTGTTGTTTCTTCCTGGGGACAACTCCTCTTTGTACAGCAATTAAAGGCTTAGCTGTTGGTTTGGCTTTTTTTTTCATTTAAATATGAGATCAAAAGCCTATCAGTGTTTTGGAGCTCCCAATACAATCTTGCTGGTCACAAAATCACTGTTTACACTGGAGAAGGAAAACTGAAGGTTTTTTGTGGTTCCAGAAATAAGTATTTAACAAGCAATGGCACTAACTTCTTAGGGAGATGTGTACCTTATGTTCCAGTCCTTGCAGGAGTCACAGTTTACATGATATATTTTCATTTTTCTCAGTTAAAAATATCATGAAATTAAGGGAAAATATATGCAGTATAACAACTCAAGGGAAGCAGGTATCCCAAGCATTTTAAACTTTTGCCTTTATTTCATAAATGTTGAATATTGCTAAATTCTAAAGTGTTTGGCAATGTTTTTAGATGTGCAGAAAAAGTGTGATAAAGCTTCTATTGTGCCAGCCACTGACACTGCCAAGTTATTTTCCCTTAAAGATACACTTTGTATGCAAATGTATCTCAAAGCTTGAAAACTACAAATTTTCTGAATTTTCTTTTTCTTGTATTGCTTACAGGGACCACGTGTTACACTGGCAATATTTACAAGAAAGAAAAAAAAGAGGATTTTCATGATGACTCTGAAAATTTTTTATTTTGCCTCTAGATATTTTTGTATAACCAATCTTAATTTTTTTTTTTTTTTTTTGTTAAGGATATAATTCAGCTAATTCCCAGCACAGCATGGGGTGAAATACAGAAATACAGAAAAAATACAGAAAAAAAAGGGCACAAATTGATTTAAAATAACTTCAGCTATTGATAAAGCAGGGAAGCACAATGACAAAACCTCACATCTTTTAGCAGGAGCCAGTTGTTATGAGAATAAGTCACCACCGTGGTGAACATTTTATAGCTGGGATGCAATCCGAGAACATCGGTCAGCCTTTAAGCATTCCAAAATAGTTGGTTTTGTACAGTCTGCCATTCAGCAGACCGTGCCATTGTTTTGCATGTGGAAGAGGTCAAGTAAGCCTGGTGTAAGGTTTGCCCCTGGTGAGGTGTCCTCTGGCTTTTCCAGGAGCTCCAAAATCAAATCCTTACACCAGAAGCTTTCACGCTAGAGCTGAAGCTAGGCCATGATGAGGTTCTCAAGAGGAACAAAATGTTCCTCTACTATTTTCTGGTAGGAAGATAATATTTATCTAACAGGGATATTGAGATGTTTCTTGTTCTGACATACTAAGCTGTCATGCCAGCAGTACTTTTATATGTGGCTACAGCAATTTCACGACTATAAAGAGCATCCTTTTGACTAAAATTTTGATCAAAACACAGAAGTGCGCCTTATAATCCAGTGCGCCTTATATATGGACAAAGTTCAGAAATTTGCCACCTCAGAAGTGCAAGCCGTGGCAGGCATGGAGCCATGGAGCCGAGCCGCGAGAGCCGCGGCAGCCAGCACCGGGGTGGGCAGGAGTGCCGGGGCCCGTGGCATGGGGAGGGCGCCTGAGGCTG
>VRYO01001792.1:4401921-4429073 GCA_009812075.1 Sialia sialis | reverse complement strand
CATGATCTGTATATCCTGCTTGCTGAAAAACAAAACTAAAAATCTCAATCTATTGTAGTATTAAAAGTATTTGCTGGGCAAGTACTGCAGAAATTAACATTGTGGTACACTCTCAGTTGTTTTTATAGCTCCAGTCTGCAGTCTGGAAATACTTAATGGAAAATAGGAAGAGAACCAAAATGCAAACCAAACCAAAACAACAAGAAAAACAAATCAAAATATATTCTGCTGTACAGTGCTTAATATTAGAAGATCTGACTGACACCTGGTCTGTTGAGTTCTTATAAAAATCAGTGAAGGCAGCTACAGTAAAGATATATAGAAAAAAAATTTATTCTTTCACAAAATATGAACACTACTATGATATCAAAATCTGTCAAACACAGCCAGTCCCCCTAAACTCTTTGGGAATGCTACCTACATTACTCATCAAGACACAGTTTTAGAGAGATAATGTTATATTTTTGTTACGTCTTTAGGTTTAGATGTGTTTATAGTTTCTCCTCTGTAGTCTCATACCTGACTACAGTAGGTCTCCCCAGACCCTACCAACAATCTCTTCACCAATTCCTTCTTGCTGCAGTTTTTGTCAATGCTGCCCATAAATCCCCATAATCTTGTCTCCTCTTTTATACTTGACTGTCTCTTAAGCTATCCTAAAACAATCTTTACTGAGCCCAGGTTCAGTGACTAACTTGGCCTCATTTCCTCCAAAAGCAGTAATGAGACAGGACATCTTCATTTCCATTTTACAGGAGCATTAGGAAGTAGTGGTCACCTGGATAGGAATAACATGCATGAAGATTTTGAAATTATTAAAGCCTGTGGTCATTCGTTCAGAGGAGAAAGCGAAGTCATCTTTCTCTTGACAATCAAGAATAGCAGAGGGAAGCAGTGATGCAATTCCCAATATCCTTCTCCATCTTTTGATGATGTTGCGTAACAATCCATCACGGTTTGTTTTGCTAGTGATCCAACCTTCTCCAGGAGCTGTATAGACAGACTTATGCGTAGCAAAATTAAACACTCCGAAGATTTTCTTAATTAACTTCGCCCCTTCCCTCAAGAGACTCCTCTTTCATCATCTCCCCAATGAATAGAATAAAATAGGTTTTCTGGCCCCGAGCCCTTTCTCTTACAAACCTAAAGACAAGAAACTCAGGTGCCATTTTATTGACCAATATCAACTTCTAGGAAAGTGCTGAGAAGGTGAATTAATTGAGTGTGGGCAGCAGATGAGTTGAATAACATCACACACTGACACATACTGTTCATTAGATTTCTTGATGCAAAGGTGGTTTCTGCAATAATGGTACCCATGTTTTAATCTTATCTCTCAGTCTTGAGGAAGGAAGATAAAGCACTGTGCTGTGTAACTGAACTGCTTCATAGGTGCTAGAGTCCTGAGAAATGTTCTTAATACCCTTTCCAATGGCTCTAGCACATCTTAAATTGCGTTACAAGAAATTCAGCTTAAATTTCAGCACTCCCAAGGCACCTGGTTATTTGCAAAACCAGGTTGGTGTACATCTATTATATAGATTAAAAAACAACAGCAAAAAAAAGACTAAGTAAATTTGGGTGTATATAATTAACTACAAGGATATTGCTCATTTTCATTTCCCTTATAAACACTCCCTTTATTTTCTTTACTTTAAATGCAGAACCCCTTAAAGGAGTGGGAGAAAAAAATCAGTTCTCACCCACTGTTCTGAAAAATGGATCCTGTTCTCTTCCTGTGGCACCAGCTAATGCTTGTTTCAGTTACTCAGCATGATGCTGTAATGGAAGAACTGTTTAGACTGAAGCTCCATCTGCTTATCAGTGAGAGGCTGCAAGCCTGATGCCACACTCCACTGCATCTATTGGTGTGGAGAGGAGGCTCTGCAATGGTGTGTGGGAGAACAAGAGTCACGGCAATGAAAGTAATGCTGAGTGAAGGGGCTAGAGTGAGGTAGGGCTCTCTCTGTTATGTTCTGCTTGGCAGACTGGAGTAGCAGCCCCTCTGAGCAGGGGTAGAGTGAAGCAGTGGGTGCTTCTCACTGTACCGGGCAGCAATCAGACTAAGTATGTGTGGAGGTGAGGTAAGATAAGAGGGAGTTATATGGGATGAGATAATATCTGGTATTACTTGAAGATAAAGAAAATTTGGCAAGACGCGTGTGCATATATGGAATACAGCAATTTAAGATCTCTGACTTTACAGAAATTTGAGTAAAGCAGTTTGGTAAGATGAGACCATGTTGAAGGATTGAAGTTGACTGATACAGGATCTGGAGAGAGAATAACCTGTCAGAGACAGTGAGGGTACAGCAAGGTTACATGGGGAAAAAGGAACATCTTGGAGAGTGCAAGGTGTGAAGGAGGGAGACTGAGTGTGCCAGTCAGCAGTGCTGAGTCTGGAAGAACAAAGTCAGCTTTGGAGCAAAGGGAGTGGATGAGGAGCAGTGGGCAGGGAAAGAGCTGTCCTACACGCAGCAGCCCTGGCACCTGGGGTTGATCATGTACCCTCTAGCTGCAGGGGCTCAGCACAGTGGTTTTATAGCTGCTAAGAAAAGGGATAGAATGAATACAAACATGGCATAGGCTTTATTTGGGCCTTTCCCCATTTTTGGGAGTGAAAGATTTTGCCCATTGCCCAAATAGGCATGGTTCCGAGATGTGTCTTCAAGGTACCAGGGAGGAAAGAAAGACTAAGTTTCAGCTATCAAAGATGGCAACAGGAGGAGCTGGGTTCTTTTAGAGAGCCTCACAAGTCAGAGATCACATTTGTCTTTACAAAGGACCCAAAACTGCAAGCAACCAGTATAACGTTTCTTTTGTGGATGTTGCTGAGATGCAAGTCTTCATGCTGTAATTCTTGTGTGATGAATCTAACTCAGACTGGGAGATTTTCTTTTTCTGATTTTAGGCCAGCTGATTTCCTATATATGATGTGAGATAAAAAATATTTCATTGTAAATAAAAGTTTAAATTTAAATTCCGTGAAATTAAGATATCACCATTTATGCCGAATTTCCTGCTGCTACCCTATTCATCCTTATTTCATAGTAGTGCATTTGCCAGCCTTCATGCTCCTTGTCTTGTCTCCACCAATTTTGTGGCATTGTCATAGGCACTACTATCCTGTGTGTCACTCCACCTCATTCTGTGCTTTCCCACTCCGCAGATAACAACTGGTCTCCACTGGGATTGATTTACACATTAAACATTCATTATTTTCCTGCCCTTAGTTATGCAACATCATTGTGCCTGGCCAGCAGCAAGATGTGGTGAAAACTTCAGTGCTTGGGCCTGGTGTATTTCTGCTTCTCACGTCAGCTCTCCCGGGTAGTGGCAGGAAACACTATCTTCCAAACCTGTCAAATCTATCACTCTTCTAGTTCAAATGTTGACAGGCCTTGGTAAAGCACTCTTTAAACAGATCTGTTCTCTGTCACTGCCATGACAGCAATACATGAATCCACAATCACAATGATTTTAGAAACAGACAGACAACATGAACTATAAAAGCCTGATCCTGTTAGAGCTTTCTTGGATGAGTATTTTAAAGGGAATATTTTTGTGCTAACATTTTTGAGAGTATTGCATGTCTCTGATCCTGAATCTCTTGTTTCTTTTTGATATCTTGATTCCTTATCTTGACTCTTCAAATATTCTTCATTTTTCTTGTGGCTACCTCAGTCTATTTACTAGAGTTTCAGAGCCTTTTACCGAAGATGCTGCCATGTTGTATCTAGATATCCCATAATGTGGTCAGTCACTACTCCCCTTCCACTAAGCTGAACGCCAAAGTCACAACAGATGTTGTTTGAAAGAAGGAGGCATTTATTATCTCACTGGACATTAGAGATAGAACCATATTTACTGTAAGAGGACTCTGATGGCAGAAGAAGCCCTCGAATGTTAATAATATACCCTAACAAAAACTGGCTGGAGATTAGTGATGCCAGCAATATCTGTAAGTGTGGATATTTTATGTGCCAATTTTATGTGAAATTTCTGATTTGAGTGTGTAGTAATGCACTTGAAGCAGTAGCTAAGTCAAAAAATATGGGGTTTTAAGCCCTCTGGTCCATTGTACACTTCTCCTAGTAGGCACAGTCTAAACTTCTGGGTGGTTTTTTGACCCAGGTTTCTGAATATTTAGATATTGTTAGCAATATGTTGCAAAATGAAATTTCTGACTCATGAATGACCAAAGGAAATAAATTTCTATTTGGGTCAGGAAGAACTGTTTTGCACCATCTCTTGAGCTGTGTTTACCAACTGGGCCTCAATGGTCTACCATTGTAAGTTAGTAAATACTAATATTTATCTTTAACAGAGCTGATACTAAGGCTTCATGAGTAGGAGCAATATGCTGTTATGATAAACAATGTTTACTGAATTTTTGTAGTTCTGTGAACTTTTACTGATGTTGTTGAGGAATTGTTACCTTGAATTGGATGTGTTCAATATGGGCACCCTAATGGCCAGATTTAATTTTCTCACTTTTCTGAAAGAGTTTCTTAAAAGTTTGAACATTAAAAGCACAATGCTTCAAGTACAGAGTTAATTTTTCTCTGAGGACAATATGTCTAGAGGACTATTGGTTCGAAAAAAAATTGTGGATTTTTCTAAAAGTTCAAAGGATCCTTTAAATTGCTGTATTTTGCATATTGAAGCTTTTAGATGATTTTTTTTTTGTGTGACTGACTAAGCACCAAGTTTAAAATTCACCCTGATTATAGCAATGGGCAGGCTAATGTCCATATTGAAGTATTTAACATTAAGGTGTCATTGTTAATAGCATTACAATTGTTACCAAAATTTTAGTTGATTCCATGTATCTATTGCATCTCAGGCTCTGTGCAGAGGTTACCCATTTCCCCCTTTAGGTATAATGCTAACTTTTCACAAACAAAATTAAAAGAGGAATAAAGTAGTATTTCTTTGCCATTTTCTCCAAATTACTCTATAATTTTATGTATGTGAAATATAATTACTGAAAGAGTATCAGTAATATTTCAGTTTCTAGTGAGTAAGCATATCTGGCTGTTCCATAATGTTCAGGTCCACAGGTCTTATGAGATGAAGGCATAAGTAAATTGTCAGTTCCTTTGATACCGTAATGTTTCCCTAATGGAACCATGGAACAACATTAGACAGGTTTCCCAAAACCTCCCAGAAGGGTGGATAAAATACAGTTTCTCACTATAGTCTTCTCTATGTTTTAATATGAACTCTTTTTCCTATAGGACCAGTAGCCTATATGCAGTGTTTTCACCCCTTTACAGACTGATAATGAGTGAATGTTCATGTGGTCTGTTGCACAACACTGAGCTCTTATTTCACTGTCTGCAGTTATGTTCAGTAAGTACAATATGAACATCATCTCAATTAACAGAGTACCTTCAGGGCTTTTCTTAGCCAACTATTCTAGCACGCTTGTCCATACTGTCATCAGCACCTAATCAACTAATGATGGCTGAAAATGAGGAAGGCCAATCCCAATAAATCCAAAGGATAGTAATTTTTCTCTTTTAATGCCCTTCTCCCTCCTTCTTCCTTCTTCCTACGGCACATTGCAGTAAATTAATGTCATAGTGGTTATTACAGTGGCGCAGCTATGGCAAGTATTCAAGCAACGATCCTCGAATATTTTACCTCAGCATTTATTTGTCCATAAAATAAAACAGGATTTATTGCAGTACTCTCTGGTTTGAGGACTGCATGGACAGCAGCTGTGACAACTCCTTATCTCCACTGCAGGTAAAGATATAGGGATGCTTCCCTGAAGCTAAAGAGAAACAAGGAACATGGAAGTCAGTCAACTATACAACGACAGTGTCACACAAATTGGTGAAATAAATAAATATAATCATTTAAAAAATTCCTTCTTTGTACCTAATAAGAACTCTAAGGAAAAAATCATTCAGTAATTTTGTCCTTTAAAGGTCTTAGTAAATTAAAAGGGTATTCATTGCTTTGAAGATTGCTGTGTCCAAATCAGATACAGGATTTTGAAAGATGGAAAGATAAATGTGAGGAATTATTGTTGCAAGCTCTATTCAGACAGAGCATAGGAGAAGGAATTACAAACAGAAGAAAATTCTCAGTCAATACAGTTTTACAGACGTTTATTGTTAGTGTTGTTCACTTAAAAAATAGATGTTTTCGACTACTTAAAAGGCTCCACCTTAAAGAACAAAAAAGCTCCCAGATTATAAAACATAGGTTCTGAAGCCAACCCTGTGGAGAAGCGACTGCTGGCTTGGAGATATTAATACTTTCAGCTGCATGTAAATTTCTGTGTGTCATTAACATCTCTGAGCTCTGTAATTAGGTCTCTCCTGATCTGGTTATAGTTTCTGTACATTGCAAGTATGCAAGTCTCTCCAGGGAAGCACAAGGCCAGCCTTACAGGGTTTCCCCTTTCTGTTCCACGATTTTGCTCTTATCTTTAGCAAGTACATTCTAGCAACTGCTTGCTTCGAGGTTACAGTGAGATCCCAGGGAAAAGCTATAAAGCATTATCATTCTTTGCCAGCACAAGTCTCTCCTACTGCACCAAGGCTACAGCACCTCCTTCCTTCATAGACCCTACTTTTCCCTACCTGCACTCCTCATTGGAAATATACTCTCTTGTATTTTTTTTTTTTATCCCCCAAATTGCTCTACAATTTCAAATTATAGTTATGATCTTATTTTTGCATCTTTTTTTTTTTTTAAGAGAAGATATTCCTACAGTGTGAAAAGTGTATCTAAAACTCTATCTGTGTTGGAAAGAATGTTCCTTCTGAATAAATAGTATTCAGGAAATGAAATATAACATATAAACCAAACCGTTTGTCTTTCTGTTCTGCTTCTCACTGGGAAGCACCAGAGAGTTCAAGTACAAAGAGAAAAGTTGTTTATTAAAGATGCTTGCATTTGGATTAGTTTGTTCTGAAAGCCTTGTCTTATAGCATTATATCCAGGAAATGTTGTTCTCAATATAAGGAAGTGCTCATTCCATTGGCCTGACTCTTTTTTGATTTTTCTCGAATGGGGTTTCTGCTTAGGTATAACAAAATATTGGATAATGAAGATAGAAAACCAATAGAGAGTAAAAAAATTATGGAATCACTTAGAATGAATTCTCTGTGTAATTACTTGCATTTTTGCTAACTACTGTATAAACAATGCTTTTAACAAGGCAAATTGGAAACGTGAAGACAAATCAGCTTAGGCATAGAGCTTCAATTTATTACACAATGATAACTGAAAACTTTGTTTCTGCTGTGTTGCAGTCAATTTCTACTGAGCTCACACTCTGAATGTGTGATTAATCATATGAGCACTGGGGTTGCCAATAAATACCAAAACCTTAAAACTATAACAACTTGCTCATTTTGTGCGGTCATTCCAAATAGCTAAACAACCAGAAATTGTCAATGTACACCAAGATCAATGCTTCGGGGTCTCTACATAAGATTGATTTCCCTCTCTGAGGATTTCATCTCTCTCATCAACAAAAACATTTTGTCCTCCCTAAATAATCCAATCGAATGCCATCCTCCTGTGGAACAGTGAGAGGTTTAAATTGTTTGGATTAATCTCTGCTTTGAGGTGGCCTGGAAAGTCTCTGTAATTTTGTCAAATATAGCCTGAAGGGAGAACTGCTGTGGTTTGATATGGGCTAAAAATAAACAAATAATGAGAGTGTCTAAAAATCGTGTTGGGCTTTAAAAATAATATCTCTGTGAGAAAATACTTCTTAAAGCCCTTGCTTCTAATACAGAACATAGTAATTGGTGTATTTCTTCTTGCAAAGGTGTACCAGCTCCACTCTACTGGAGATGGGGAAAGAGATTGGGAGCTGTGGGAACAGATTCAGGGGTCAGAAGCCCACAGAGCTCTTCCCTAGAAGATGAATGGAGCAGATCATAGATGGGGCTAAAGGAACTGTCACCACCCACAGCCTTCTCCCTGCTCTGCAGAGTGAATGCACAGGTGAGGTTTAATACCATTCAGATTCTAATTGCCTATGTCTCCTTCAGCAGATAATTTTGTAGATTTGCAGCTGAGAAAGACCAAGCAGAAATGTTGTTTCAAAGGAACCTTTGCAACCAATAGGACAGGCTGCAGGCAGGCAGCATGGAAAAGACCCTCTATCACGGATGTCTGCTTTCCATGCTTTTCTTGTCCATTATGCAAACAGCCTTTCCGTGAGCTGCATAACACTGTAAGTTGGATAAATGGAGATTTTGTGATCTTTATCCAAGATATTCTGGAAGGAAGATAGAGCACACACCCAGGGTCTAAAATAGGGGTGCAGCCAGGCAATCAATCTGTATCCCCAATAAGGACAGTAATCGCACAGCTATAAGGTGCACCCGAGTATAAGGTGCACTCCCAGATATCGGCAAATTTCCGAACTTTGTCCACATATAAGGCACACCGGACTATAAGGCGCATTTTTTTTTTTTTTGAAGCAGCCATCCATGCGCAACAAAGTAATGAATTAGAAACGGAATCGGGCAATCGCAGGGTTTACTGTCAGGTGCTCAATTTGCAAACAGTTTTCACAGATCAGCGTAGCCTTTAAACGCAGCCCCAGGTGGCCTCCCTGTGCTGCGGGCCCCAGCACTACCGTTCCCGGTGCCAGCCGCTGCGGCTCGCACTTCTGGCTTGGCAAATTTCCGAATTTTGTCCATATATAAGGCGCACCGGCCTATAAGGTGCATTTCTGGGTTCTGATCAAAATTTCAGTCAAAAGGGTGCACCTTATACGCATGAAATTACTGTACTTATGAGATTGCACTGTTTCTTTATACCTTAGGTGCTTCTGGAAGTGTTGGACAGCAGCTCTCCATGACTGGCACCCCACAGCAGAACATGAGGGTCAAAATTTGCCTAAGCAGGTGACAGTGCATGGGCATTGCATTTGGAGGCTGCAGACTGCACACAAGCCAGGTTGGAAAACAGTAATTCTTGGAATTTTGTGCTGAGATTTCCAGAACAGGGGTGGGTCTGTGTCATCCTTCATAGACTTTCAGGGCTGTGAGGAACAACTGGTGTTTAAATATTGGATTGAAGGTACCAAAATGATGGACACATGACTTGTTTCCATCTTGGACTGATATTAGCTCAGAAATGTTGAAAGAAATGTGCTGATTGGGTCTCTCAAAGTAGAATTATTTTTAGTTAGGTTATGAGTTAGGTTATTGTAGTCTCAAACACCAAAATGGTAAACTGGTTTTGAAGGAATTGAATATCCATTTAGAAACAGGCCAAGAACAGATTGCTCCAGAAATTCTAAATACCCCCAGAGTATGTGTGGTTTGAGCTTTGCCATGCTCCAAATGTAAACTTATTTTTACTCTTCTGTAGCAAAAATTTCCCCTTTGTAGAGCTGTAAAACAAATCTTACAAATGTCATTGTATATAGCAGAGTACATTCAATTTGAAGACAAAAATTATTTTCAGTAACATGAAGCATACATTTCTCCTTTGTAAACATTTGAAAGGTAGAGAATGCTATGAATGTAATGACTGAAGGAAGAAAATATCACTCCATTCCATTGAAATCTAAAAATAAATTCGAAGGGATATGCCTACTACTATGTGGAGTACATATGGATTTCTTGCTGACATTAGTCTCCAAATTGAATGTCAGACTCACCAAGAGTGAGGGGGGAGAGAGGGATGTGCATGGGGGGAGGCCAGGAGTATTAATGTTTATATCTAAATTTGCTATTAGAAGGGCAAGAGGAAACATCATGATTATCATTAGGAAAACCTCTAAACCATATTTGTACATTATCTTGGGGCAAATACAAGTGTCACATGCTAACAAAAGGCAAAAATACCACACCATGCTGTTGTGCCCTGAGGGCCCTCTCTGCTTAACATGAAGATGTTCCAGAGTGCGCATGTACACCAGAAATTTATGATTTCCTTGAAAGGCAGAGATAAGTATTTTCAAGTCTCTCACACACAAAAGAATAAAATGAAGTATTAGTGATGAATGTCAGTAGATGACTGTGTCTGGAAGTCCACTCATAGTTTTTTTTCAAGTATATATGTTACAACTTAACAGGCGAATATGTAATGCACTAAGATTCCATGCTTTATAAACAAAGGAATAAGTAACCATCCTATATCTATTTTGGGATTATTTTTAAATTAAGTCAGAGGGTAAGGAAGACATTTGACAATACTCAGATAAATATATTCACCTGGAGACCACTGGAAAAATTTGAAAACCTCCTAAGTTTAACCTCCTAATGGCTAGAAAAGGGCTAGAAAATGATTAGAATATGACTAGAAACATCTGCCAAACTGCCAGAGGGTGCTGGGAGCAAAACCACATCACCCTGTCATATCTCAGTCTTGAGATTCTAATAGAAAAACACTACAACCTAATAAGTAATTTTTTTTTTTACTTTAGGGAAAGTAAGCATCTGACATGCCTCAGAAAATGGCATAAATGTGAGCCTAAAGATGGGTATTGGTTTTCTCATTTTATAGGACACAGATCAAAAGGATGTTCCCCCTATGTCAGGATCCTGCCTACCCAGCAAACCCATTTGCTGGTCATGCCCTGCCCACAGGGAGTGGAACAGAAGGGTCCACACTTCCAGGTTGCAGGAATGTGTGAATGAAAGTCAAACCTGTGTGAGGCAGAAATAGTCTGTAGGAGTAACTTGATAGGTCATTAAATTTCAAAGCAGCCATTCAAAAAAATTTGTGACGCAACAAAGCTTAAACTGAATAAATTTATCAATCAATCCATATGAAATATTCACATCTAAATTTCCATGTACGTAAATTTATGCATTTATTAGAAATTAAATAAGATCTAATTGCACAAGAATGTTGGGGAATATCTGAAAATTTGTTTTGTTAAAACTTAGAAAATGAGAAAAAATAGAAGAGATAGCTCCGTAGTACTTGGAAATTGACAAGAAAGACACTGAAAAATCATACTGACAACACGGAAAAACCTAGAAACACTTATATAATATAAACCACAATTTGAGACTACAAATTCTCAAAGAACCAATGTAAGAGATGGTTTTTTGCATGCACACCACATATGTGAGTGGTTAGAGGGTCAGGATCTAAGATCCAAGTGTTTAGCTTTATTTTTTAATAAATCATGTAAAAAAAAATATTTGAGGAAATAAATTTGCAGAATACGAGTACAGGAATGCTAATTACGACGAGTTCCTTTATGTACTCCAATGTGTTAAAAGATGAATATTCAGTGGTTTATTAAGTTTATGATCAGTCATGTCCAAAGAGAAACAACTACTGTGGGAAGGGAGAGGGAGAACATCAATACTGAGCCTTTTATTTTGACTCGTCTAGGAGCTAAACCTGTCCTTGAAGTCATCCACAGAGCCCAGAACAAGGCACGTTCTGGGAGGGGCAGGGCTCAGCACCCTGTGTTCGTGGCTGTAGGGGACAGGTTGGGGCTGGGGTGTTCTCAGTGGGACAGCAGAATGGGAGAGCAGTATTTGCATGTCCCCCCTCAAAGGAGCTGCCTGAGCTCAGAGGCACTTGCAGGCCACACTGTGATGGCGCTGGTCACCAGCTGTCAGGAAATGTGTGTGTGCCAGGCTCTGAGCACTGCCCCTTCACAGGCTTTGAGCACCTGCTGCAGACTGGGCAAGTGTGACCCAATGACCCAGGCTGTCCTTACACAGGCAGTAGCTCTGTGTCTCATGGCTGGTTACCCTTTGGCCTTTCTTCCTTCAAGGCCAGACTTTTCCTTTTGCCTCTCTCCCTTAAAGGGCAGGCCTTTCCTTTGGCTGTGTCTCTTTAGCTGTTTTGAGTATCCCTATAGTTGCCTTTCCTCCAGCTGGGACAAAGACCTGCCTCATCCTGTCCATAAAGAATTGATCCAAGGTCACAGGGAATCTCACAGAAAGGAGTGGCAATCCCACTGTTTGAGCCAATGTTGAGAAGTGTTTTCTTCAGTCTCCTCCCTCCTGATACTAGTTCAGTGAATTTGAGAATGAGCAAAGGATGTTTCACTAATCTCTTATGTAAGTATGTCTTTAGACCTCCTTGTTATGCTCTTGCAGCTAGTGCACTGATTTTAAGTAAGGAATTTGACTTTCTCTTGTAGAGGTTACATTCCTTTTTTGAGCATCACTTAGGTCTTTCTGCTCATTGTGGCTGAGACGCATAATCTTAAATGCATAAGCTCATGTCCTAGTCAGTGTCTGCTTTATGACTGCACTCCTTTCATTACATTTGTCCATAAAGTTACTCTGTTTGTTTTCCAGTATGGAAACTGGCAAAGAGAGGCCTTTATCCTACATTTGCCCATATGGGCTCCATAAGCCACACTACAATTTTATTTCAGTAACATTGCCAAGTGCTATAAATAACCAATGCATTTTGGGTGTGACATTTTTTTAGGACTTCAGACCTTAGGTGACTGCTTTTGGTTTCTTTCTCCTTATTCACGACAATTCTTTAAATGGTTAATGGTTCAAGGCTTGAAAATACAAATCCTGTGTCTGGGGAATGCTGTGATTTTTCTCTGTCTCAGGGTGATAATGCAGAGATTTGCATCTAAGATAGGGATGTTTCACTTGTGATGCCTTTATGTACCTTCGAGCATGTTCAGGCTATGTGGTGTCTCCACTGAAGTTAAGGAAACATAGTAACATTTTAAATTAAGGTGATCTGTATAAATATTTTATTATTTATGCAGCTTTCAATAATGTGCTTGTAAAAAAACTTGGGAGTATGCATTGAAACAGCAGACAAACTATTTGAACAATACTTACATCTTAAAATATTGTTGTAACAGCTTATCACCTTGCTGTGGCAGCATTTTAAACATTTATTGATGATGCATTTTATAACATGCCTTACAATAAGTTATTAAAGGATGTAGTAGCACCAACTAATCATTTCATAAACATGAATAAACCATTTATACAGGGCACCTTAATTTAAAGTGCTTGTAGGAACTTGCATAAAATGTTTTGAACAGCTGACACGCAGTATTGGTGCTTCACGTAGTGCCAAAGTGGTGTCATGTCCTGGTATGCAAGAATCTTATGTGGAACTGGAGCTTTATTGCTTCCAGTGATGGAGCTGGGAACTGCACAGTAATTCCAAACACAAAATGTTGTAAATCTCTTCTGAAAGAGTGTACGAGGAAGTGCATAAGCAATATCCAGGAGATCCTGGTGACAAATAATGTAGAAGCATCATATTTAAGGGGAAAAGAAAGGAAAAAAATCTATTTGCTTTTAGCAACAATACACCTGTGTGTATTATTGAACAAATAGAACTCTGAGGTATGTGGAAGGTGACTGTTAAGGACAAAATTTGTACACTAATACTAAAATAATTCTAGATGTGAGAAAAAGAGATGTCATGCAATTAAAAATCATATGAACAACACTGCTGCATTTCTCACTGTTCGCTATGATTTACTAGGAGCATTTAAAGCAATGCTAAAAAAAAAATGAAGTCATACCTTATTCCCTTCCCCCTGCAGATATAGATTTTATTTGACCTATTGCTTTTAAAACAGAATGGCTTAAAAAGCACTCTTTACATGATAAAACTCAAAGACAAAAGAGAGAATGCAAATCATTTCTATATTACATATATGTTGCTCCATTTGGCAAAATCAAATTAGATCTTTTCATCTCCTTACTGTAGAACAAAAACAGAGCAATATTATGAAATTTTGCAGGGCTTTATTTCTAGGCGTCTTTTGTGTCCAGTCTTTTAAACTCAGGTTTTTCTGCCTTTTTTACTGACAAGCCCACAATTTTCAGAAAAGAAAGCTAGCATTAATTAAGACAGTGCCAGCTGTAATTTTCTTGGGAAGTAAATTTCTGCACAACTAAAGGTTACAGAGACCTTTTCACTGTCAAAATTTACTACAGCCTGTGAATGTTAATGTTTCTAATGAAGACATGTTCTCTGTCCCTGAACTTAAAAGTACCCTGAGAAGAAGGCAAAGAGAAAAAAAAAAACTCTATTTGACGAATGTATCTGGAGTCTGTGCATTAATGCAGGGTTATGCCTGCTGGTGCATATTGTAATTATAGTGTTTGGATAGCCTTGTTTTCTAAACAAGGAATATTGCTATAAATTGGCAATTTTGCATGAAGTGTAGGCTTGTAGTAGGTGCCTTATGTTACAAATAAGACAGTGGTATAATAAGCATTTAACCCATTAGACTTGGGTATGTTCTCAGCTAAGTCTGGAAAGGAGCTGTAATATAAAATGTGGAATGAAAAGGTACTTTAGGTCTTTCTATGAATGCAGCAGAAGAACACATTCATTATCTTCTAATGATCAGTGTACTTCTAATGATAATTTTTTCTCCATTTTAAGTGAAATCAGCTGCTTTTAAAAAGAAGTATCTGGTTTTGCTCTTTTTTTTTTCTTTGAAGTTGATTAAATAGTAAACTATATATAGTTACACAATTTTTGTTCTTTTGTCAGGTGCGTTTTTCCTATCCCTACAATATTTCCTGCCAGCCAGAATGGCAAATAAAAAGAAAACTAAACATCACAGAAAGGATTATATTCTTTATTTTTTGTCGCCATGGGTTTTATGGAATATTTTATTTTTCTATTCTTTGTAGGTTTGTTTCCTAAAGCAGAATGAAAACCTTTAGGGAAAAAAAAAATCTGCTTTTTGCCTTATGCATAAAGTTCTCAAACCAAAACCAAAAAAAATGTGTGAAATTACTCTTGATTTCCCATGCAGCATTATGGTCAATATGGGTAGGAAAAAAAGTAGCCTAATTCATTACTATATTGGTTTAAAATGGCAAAATCAGAGGAATGCAGGTCTTGCAAAATTTTAGACGTATGATCCTAATGATATGCTGCTAATATCCATGTTGAATGTGGAGTTGTTTTAAAAATGGGGCATTAGATTGCGAACTGAGTGCTTTTTCTGCATCAGAATGTTCAGGGAGATTTCTTTTCTTTTTCCTCCCTTACCCCTCCCAGTTTCAAAGACTTTGGAACTGAGGTTTTCAAGACTTTGAGCTTTGCAGTCAGAAATGAGCCAGCCTCTAATATTTCTGGGGAGAAGCAGTGAGTATCACAAGATTGCAGGTGGCTGCAGCAATTCCATCTGAGGAGCAGAGGGGCATCAGACGTGTTTGTGTCAGGCTCTGCAGCAGGGCCAGGGCCTCCAAGTCACTGGAGGAGCGTTTTTGCCATGCTGTTGATTTATGCATCAGCTGCATTGATGAGGGTTGGCTTCTCGTTCTGCCTATCAGCGTTAGGGACTCGGATGGAGCACTTGGGACAAAAACGTGGGAAATCAATGTCGTTGTAAATATCTACATGGACACTGGGATAATCTATTAAAAGCCATGGCTATCCTATACCAGTGCAGATATCAGATCTCGTTACACATCCAATCCCTTTTTGCAACATGTAAATTGAACTTCATTTTGACTCCCTCCCAGTCCGACGGATGCATGTTACTGCTGAGCACTTCTTCAAGACTCCTCAAAAGCATATATTTCATGTCTTCATCAGTTTAATCTGTTACATGCTCAGGAGCTCAGAATAATTATTTAAGATCTGTTGGCTAATAAGTCCATATATGAGATGCTGTAATTCCAGACAGCAACCTGATATGGCATCATTATCAATCTTGGGGCACTGCACAATGAGATAAAAATGATGCATACTGGCAGACTGTTGCCTACAGTCATCAGCTAGGTATATTGGGCAAATCATCTCTTTTGGGATAGAGCAGATTAAAAAGCCATGCTTGTGCATACATAGGCTGTGGTGGTAAGGACTCTCCAGGGGTATTTGAGCTTTGATTTACAGATTGCACATGGATTTGCACAGATTTTTGTTACACTTAGACAAATCACCAGAGACATCATTATTGCCTTTGAAAAAAAACCCAGCTTGTTTCATTTTAATTTAAACCTGATCTATATTGACTTGGTCTGAGCCCAGATAGTACTTGTTCAAGTGAAATAAGTACATCGCCCATTTCCTACTTAAACTGACCTTTAGTTTAAACCAGTGTAACTTGGTATGAAGACGTGAGCCTTAAGCCTTAGAGAAAGCCTTGGAGATAGTTTAAATTCCTTTTGTAAGTAAATACAGGTAAGCAAATATGTGTAAGTGAGCTATCAAATGGAAATCATGTTTGGAAACATGATCTGGAGAAAGTGCCATACAAAATGTTACTGAGGTAACCAGTCCCTCTGCCTGTATGTGCCTGAGCAGCTGTCCAGTGTCCTTTAGACTATGAGGTTTTGACAGAGATTATGGAGGAAGGTATGTAAGGAATCAGAAAAAATTCTTCCTCAAATCTGATAATAAACTAGACCATCTGAACTGCTAAAAGTTAATTGTTTTGGGTTTTACTGTGAAATGCAGGAATATTAATAGCCTTTGTATTCCTTCTCAGGTAAAAAACCTGGATGTCATTGACTTCTGTCTTCATCAACTAGTCCTGTTGATATGTTATATAAAAAATTATAAAATTCTAGCTGACTGTAGTAAGGCAATATGCCCCCGTCCTTTTCCGGTTGATTTTTTCACTTAGTAAGCAAAGAGAAATGCAGTACTGGGGTAGGGTTAGAGAAACAAGGATTTGTACATAGATTCAGTTGAACTATCCCAGTCCCTTTTTCTTTCTTCTCTCTGTCTCTGGTACTTCTAAAATATCATGGAGAGGGACAAAATATTTCGCTTGAATTCATTTTAGTATATCAGGGACACCATCATTTTCTGACTAGAAAATCTGTTATAAGAAAATCTCCTGCTGTGTTCTCTCTTAGATGTCCTCAAAAATAAAGATGGGAAATCAAGAGAAATGAAAGAAAAAAATGGGAGCTATCTATCCTGGTTTATTTCCTAGGGCTTTGTCTTATCACCTAAATTTCCAAATGGCACAAATACCTGTTTCTTAATAAAAAAGAACACTAGAAAATCATTGTTTCTTAAAGGAGGAGGGGAGAAATCTTTGGCAAATAAGTTAAATGTAGGTGAGAAAACTATTTAGATCAGGACTAACTGAATAAACACTATTTTTAAAAAAATATAAATAAGTAGTATAGAAGATGGGTGGAAAAACCAATTCATCTGAGCATATGGAACAAGCACTGTGGAGAAGGCAGTGGAAGGTACCATGGCCAATGCTATAAAGCCTAAAATCGGTGACAGTAAAAGTAAATTAATAAACAAATAAATAAACAAAAATATTAGGATCTGAAAATCTTGGCATAAATTAACTTGAGTCATCATTTTTGAGTCATTATTCTTTTTGGTTCCTGAGTAATTCACCCCTTCAGTTCCTGAGTACTTTTCTTTGTTGCCATATATGTAGTGATGGACAGCAGCATGCTGAGAAGTAAAATTTCTTTCATGTAGTCCCTGAAAAAACAATGCAAATAATTTCAGTGCAGTTCTAACCTTGAAAGAATGCAATGATAAATATATTCTGTATTTCCTGCATAGCTGAAATGCATTCAGTAGGCACAGCAGTAGTGGAAGTATGCTCAACAAGGCAGCTTAATCAGTGGCCATCACCCACTTCATCAAAGGACAGCACACAGGGATGTGCTGCCTTTTGTGACAACTTCACACAAAGACTCCCAAGAGTAATGAGAACAGAAGGCTGGGCTGGAAGGCATTAGAAAATATATGAACACATACAAGGCTTCTGTCCATCTAGAACACAAACTTGGTGGGCTGAATGACTGTATTTTTTCCAAGAAAAATAACACCAGCTGAACATACTAGAAATCTTGCTAAAAAGAAAAAAAAAAAAAAACAAAGGAAAAAAAGCATAATAATTCCCTTAGTGGTCTTCATTAGTTTGGCACTTAGAGAGGGAGGTAGATCACAAAACATTGACTGAAACTAGATGATGAGAACATGATTCACGAATATGAATGTGGGCAGTGCACACTCCCTTGTGACTCAGAATGAGGATTTTACGTGTGATTCATAGGGAAAAATAATTGTTTTATCAGATACATTCCTTACTTATGCCTGGGGTTAATATTCACCTTATTTTAAATTGAAATTCAACTACTGTATCAGCACAGGGATTTCTTTCGACACAGACACTAAAGAAAAGAAAGAAATTGCTTTATTCACAAACATGACACAGTTCTCTCCTCCACATAAGCTCATTGATTGGTGCTCTGCAGAGGAACCTGGTGTGCTTTTTGCAAGGCTGCTGGTGTATGTTGTTTATTAGAAAAGACTTTATGAGTAGCACATGTAGAATCTGGACATAATGTCCATATAGGTTTGTGAATCCTTTCTGAGGAAGTAAAAAAACATAGCAGGAGGTTGGTGGTACATTGACAATGACAGTCTCTGCTGCCTCAGACTGCCAGAGTTCAAGTGGGGAGCTGGTATCCCACCTCATGGACCATTCTATCTCAAGAGATAGATCAGCTAGTCCATAAAATGACCCTAACTGTTTACAATAAGGCACTTCTTGTTCATTTTGATTTCTTTTTCTAGGTCATTGAGATATTTCTGGGAATGCTAGTGCTTAGGAACTTCAGAAGAACAAATACTAAAGAGATTCACATTAACTGTTCTGATTGTATTATAGAAATGTTCAGCAAAAATAGGGAGATTTCCATTAAAATTTTTCTGGGTTGTTTTAACGATCAGAATGGTTGTACATAAGTGTAATCTTCCTTGAGTCATCATTCTTTTCTATAACCACCTGAAGCTCCTTTTCATAGTATGGACACCTGTTTCTCAAGAAATGTGTTAAAATTTAGTGAAAGCATATCTCCCAGCACTGAGTGTTTAATGTGAATTGGCTGCTGTGAGCAACCTGCAGTGTAAAAGTCAGTGTGTATGAAGAACAGGTGGTGGGAAGAAGATGAACCTGTTCCTGAGCACCCAGAAAGGCAGAAGAAAGGCACCTGTGTCTGCATTTGCAAGGGAGATGTGCTTCTGGAAGTTCCCAGGAGCTCCTTTGGAGTGAGGGAACACCCATTGCACCATTGGTGTGTGCTGGCATAGGATTTGGCAGCTCTTTTGCTTATACTTCTCTCAGGGGATTTTAATAATATCTGTTACTACTGATATCTAGCATCTTGTAAGCGAATGTCACATAGAAAAGCAACTCTTTGCTTGCATTTATACAAATTATTTGGGTTTTTTAATGGTTTCAATTAAGTGTGGCAACGTTGTTTACTGCTATATCTTGGTGATTGCTATTAGAAAATGTTTTTTCATAGTCAAACTTTTAAATGCACTATAGTTTTATTCTTTCTTTGATCTTATAAAGAATCCATTCACTTCACTCTTGTATTTATTTGGTTTATTGCACAATTCAGTATTTTCACAATTAGCTCAGTGTTTTGTTAAAAAAAGCTTAAAATTTAGTACCAAGACATGGAGTTTATATCCTCTCTTAACATTGGTGGTTCCATTTTGTGGTTCCTTTTTCAATGTAGTAGGCTTGGGAAATCCCTGAATGTTAGTAACAGCAACCATTGCCTAGCAGAATTTCAATTTCTAGCTTGGAATCTCAAATTACCTGATGAGACTGAAAGATAAATACAATGAAAACAGTGGGAAAAAAATGAGAAAAAAAAATGTATTATGCCTGGATAATAAATGGAACTGCTGGCTGTAAACCATGATACAATTACTGACAAACCCAGCTCTAGTGCCAATAGCAGTGAATCGAATCAAAGGATGGGAGGTTTTGGAAGGCTTGAGGATAATTTTAGGGAAAGCGTATTGCAAGTGAACTCAGAATTAGTTTCTGCAACAACAGGATAATCTAGAACTGACCTTAGTGGTCAGTGTTGAAAGTTAAAAGGGTGCATCCTCAGTAGTGGGCTGAGGAATTCTTTTCTGGAAAAGATGTCAGCTGCTGGGACAACCTTGATGTTTGCAGAGTTATTGTAGTTTAGATTTAATCAGAGAGGATTGAAGTCTGCCCACAGAGGAAATGATGAATTTCCGGCTCTATGGATTTCTGCCCTCTAATTGTGATTGTTTTTGTCATTTGAGTCTCACTGCAGCATAAAGATATTGAATACTGTATGAATTTCCATTACTCAAATCTCAAGAATAAGGTAAGTGTTGGAAAGAAATGCCTGGGAGAAATTAACCTCCATCTTTTCTACAGAGGAGCTGGAGGCATCAAACAAGGCTAGAGACAGGTAAATGAGTAGCAAAACAGTGTAGTAGCATCAATATTTAGTTAAACTGTGGAATTCTTTGTGAGAGGATGCCATGGGTGCTAAAAGCTTATATTGGCTTAAAGCAAGGCTTGAAAGACATGGAAGAAAAATCTATTGGGGGTTACAAATAACATCACCACAACTGCCTTGCAAACTCCTCTAAGGTGAAAATAGCTGGAGGTTTGAAGAATTAATAAGAAAATGTCCTATTCATTCATTTGTCCAGCTCTTAAACTTTTTTAGGCATCCGTCTGAATGCTGTTTTGGAAAGCAGATACCAGGGTATAATAATGTTGGACCTGGCTCAGTAAGGGAGTTCTCATGAACACACTGCTGATAGTGATCTCTTAAAATAAAATCAGTGATTTAAAATGTTCTACTCCTTTCTCAGACAAAGCAAGTACTCACCCAGCTGGGGTGATCTCCTGCATGCAGCCCGTGCATCTCTCTTTGCTGGACTACGGGATTTCAGTTTACATGACTCTTAAAAAAGGCAGCATGAAAACGTCTTGCCCTTACAGAAATCTGTTTTCTCAGTGGGATGTAGTGTCTTGGGTTACAGTACAGGTTGTGATAAAAGGTATCAAGGGTGGGGACAGTGATCCTGATCTCCATGGGAGATATTCTGCTAATGGGCCATCCATTGAAACCAGGTGGGGCAGTGTTCTTTATCTTTTCACAACCCATCCTTCCTCCAAAGAGTTTTCTTCTGCTAATGGCCATTGAGTCCCACTGTAGAACTGATAAGATTACTTCATCCCATTGAAAGTTGCTCCAGCTGGGGGGAAGAGCCCAGCATTTCTTACCAAGATAAAACCAGAGGTTTTGGGACACTAAGGCAGCCAGACTAAATCAGACTTTTCCACATCATCACTGAATCTTCAGAGGGAAATTGCACCTTCTACAGGAGCACTGCTCCAACTGAACCACACCTGTCACTGCAGGAGGATGCAGCCACCACCAGGAGGATTGCTGCCAATACCCTGATTGATGGGGTGTCAGGTTGTATTCTGACTTTGTTTGGGGTTTGTTTCTTTGTAGTATTAGATTTCTACTTCATTTTTCTTAATAAAGAACTGTTATTCTTAATTCTCATATCTTTGCCTGAGAGCCCCTTGATTTAAAAATTATAATAATTTGGAGGGAGGGGGTTTACATTTCCATTTCAAAGAGAGGCTCCAGTCTTTCTCAGCAGACACCTATCTTTCAAACCAGGACACACAGTAAGGGGAGACTGGCCTCAAGTTACCATCCTTTTATTCATTACTGGATCCAGCCCAGGGTTCTGACTTGCAAAGTTCCCTGTAGTAAAGTTCTAGAGCAGACTGGGGTCAAGAACTTCATCCTCTTTCAAAAGCCACTGTGGTATTATTTGCAGTCATCGTCTAGAAGACCCCAGATTAGCTGTCATAGGGTCATCAAGAGGGGAAATAGTCTTAGGAGTAATGCAAGGGATGGTCCAAGGCCTGGAAAACATGCTTGCAAAGTCCTACAACCATCATCTGTCCCTAACAATGCACATCTTTAACAAAATGTATTCTTTTGTTTTTCTTTGTTGGGACATCTAAAGGGGTATTCTGTGTTAGAAGCCACAGATTAAACTTCAGAGGAAAAAAGGACATTTCCCTGTCCTCACTGGACCGGTCCCAAGGATTTTCTGTTTCATCACTGTGAAAAGCATTTTAGAAATGCCAGAACTGAGTGAAGGAGAGGGAGTTGCATTCATTTCTGCATATTATTTATTGGATTTTTGAAAACTGACCTGAGAAAAATGTTTACTTAAAGTATTTACTGCAAATTATACTGTTAGTGTTCTAGAACAAATGGTCAGTTAATAGTTATTTTGCTGGCAAAAATAAAAAGCCTAGACCCCACACCTGTTTAGCTGTAACCGACAAACAAACAATCATTCAAGTGGAGTGAAAACAAACCAAATGCCTTGAATTTTCAAAGAAAATATAACTCCTCCATGTAGCCCTAGGACAACATAGTCTGTTTGTTGGGAAGCATACTTAGCAGAGAGCTACAAATCTCTTTGCTGTTAGACTGAACGATTGTCATACATTTTGCTCTCTTTGTCTCAGTTGATAGTGTCTACAATACTATTCAGGGATAGAAAATTTGTGCCTGTCACTGTACCTGTCAGAAAGGAGCAATACCCTCTGGCAGTGACAGTCAACTTCATGGAGTTTTATTAGTCTAATGAATGAAAGCCTGGTAGCATGCTCTGTAACACTTCTAAATTTTGGATTTTAAAAGGAATCATTATTAAGAGTGAAAAACAACTAGCAGCTTGTTTTATGTACACTTTCTTAAAAGCTCCACAAATTTTTAAAGAAGAGAATAATCTACAGTAATTTGTCATCAGGCTCTGAGTGACTGTAGTATAATCCATACAATTGCAGAAGGTTCTGCAGGAAATTTGTAAACATAATGCAACGTGTGTTTGCATTTGCGACTCCAGAGTAGCTGGTAGCAGCGGTATAAACTTCTGTGCTCCTGCACAGAAGAGAGACGTAGTGTGGCCACAGCTGTGTATTGTTAATTGCACGGGATGATTTCCTTGGCCACCATTTATGTTAACGACAGAACTGTGCACCGGTTGCTGTCCCTCTGTCTCTCTTTCTCTGATTCTTTTCTTCCTCTTAACTTTTGCTCCCAAAAGGTCGATAATATCTTATAAAAGGTCCTGGTTACCTTGCAGCATATCCCTTTTGAGCTCTAAGCACAAACACATTCAATAAACTGTGCGGGAAATGTTTCTCATTTACTACTTCCAGTAAAATGAAAATGAAATAGCAAAGACTGCTCTACATCTTTTCAAGGTCTTGAGATAATTAGTTTAATAAAAATTCACTTTTACAAGGCATGATCCAAGTGTGTTGCTATCTGAGGGAAACTCCTGCTGACTCCTGTGATTTGGGCCCAATGGCTTTTCTATGTTTTCTCTGTTGTTTTATACAATGTTAATTTTTCAGCTCACACAAGCTTATTTGCCAAAGAGGACAAAGAACATTTTCTGTCTTACAGTGGTGGGAGATTGCTGGAAAGAACACATTCAGGTAGTCAGATTGCAATTTCTTTGGTTTAGTCCATCTTGAACATTCTGTGGCATTTATGATTATCACTCTTTTCTGCAGGGCCAGCAGCACTCTTGATGCTCCAACATCCCATCCTGCAGCAGTAGGACAGCTTCCCTGGAAATGTAAGAGTGCTCCAGGAAGCTGATGAATCAATTGATGGGTCACTCAGGAAATAAACATGCGGGGCCACATGCTGTGATCTGTGCAGCTGAGATGTCAACAGAAGTTCACTAACACTTAGATGGGATGGATTCAGACTGATTCACTCTGAATGTAGATTACAGTCATTAAGAAACCGAGTCTAATAAATTCCTTCACAACTGAGTGTGACAATATACATGCATATTAGCATATTTAAAACATAATGATACTGTGCTTCCTTTGTGCCAGCACAGTTTCATCTGTTTGGATATTTCTGTCCTTGCAAAGAATATGCATTTATAGCTCTTCTCTGTCTACTGCTTGTCCAGAAACACTGAGCTGAACTCAAGTTTCCATAACTTGCAGTATGTGAATAGTCATCATAAACTTCATATTTGAGCAGGAGTAATGGATGCCAGCACATTATTTTAATCAAGAATGAAAATATGACTTACTAATTCTAGAAGAATATTTCTTCTCATGTTGTTTGATTCCATTAACTCAATTTATTCTTGCTAACAACACATCTCATGTGTAGTTATAACAATGAGTACTCTCCCCCACATTAATAATATACTAACCTAATGTATTTCCTTGGTGGATCACTCAGGGTGTGTTGTATCCTCTCTTTTCTTCATCATGTAATTTAGATGAGATATTTAATTATATTTAATTATACTGTCACTGTCGCTGTTATGCCACATTGGTATGAGTGACTTGAGATAAGCCAGTTGTTGGTTTTGTAAACTAGAATCTACAGGGAAAAGAAAAGTTTACAAGTTGTGTGAGAACTTTACATACCAAGCAACTACATTGCAAAATTTCTCTCTGCCCCAGTCCTCTACAAATGTTTAGCACATTGTTAAGGATTCTTTTCTCTTTCCTGCTGCTAGATGAGTACAATGACTTCCAGAATCATCCTCTTGACCAACTTTGTTGTTATTTGGGGTTTGATTTGTTGTTTGTTTGTTTGTTTTCTGAAAGGCCTCAATTGTGACTGAATACTGGTAGCTTCTACAATTTCTGCATTGCGTCATAAATTACCTTACTATACATATATATCTAAGAAATATGTATTCTCCTCCCTTTTGTCTCAATACTCTTTTGTTTCTACCTTATTTTCCTTGCCTTCTTTTTAGAATATTCAGCCCATTATAAAGAAAAAATGTTAATACTTTAAAGACACTGTCTCAAAAGCTATTGCAATTCCTGCCTTTCCTAGAGAGGAATGAGCTCACTGTGGCAAAAAAGGGAAAGGTTACAGATTGCCATATTTACCCTTCTACCAGAGTCTTACCCAGATTGTATGTGTTGACTAATGTCAGGCCTTAAATATTGGTGAAAATGTCTATATCCCAGCTCATAGTCTAATAATAGAATTTATCCCTTCTGGGAGGTCTTGTTCTGGGAAATCTGAAATTTCTATTTTTATGAAAACTGTAATTTTTCTATATTTTGAGCAGCAATATGTCATTATTGAGATGACCCACAGACCTAGTATATTAGTAACCTTACTGGAGGATTGCTAAATTCATAAGGGAAGAGATCAACTATTCTCAGTGAAGACAGTCTCTGTGCACTGCCTGAAGAAATGAGAGGGTGGAAGTGATCAAGGATGTGTTTGAAAGAAATTACAGCTCAGCTGAGGAGAATTTATTTGCCTGAATTTTTTTCCTCTTACAGAGGAAGACCATGTAGTAGTGAGTTTTTGGAGATTCTTTCTATTGCTTTCTATATAGATTTCCTGTTGTCTTACAGTTGTGGCATAGGTTCCCAAAAACCAACACCAGCCCCTTTCAGAAATTAAAAATAGTACAGAAAGAATGCACTAATATCCAATACAGATATTGAGCTGAGAGCACACAATGCAAAAAGCCCACAGAAGAAAATAAATAGATCTCCCAAGACACTCCTCCTGGCTTAGTCAAGGCTTGCCTGTTCTGCTCATAAGCAGGGCCAAATAATGTTGCTTCTCCATCCTGCAGCTCTCTCTGTCCTACCCTTGAAGTTTTAAAATTTTTGCTCTTTTTTCCTTTTTATAAAATGGAAAGCTTTCATCAAACTCTGTTTTGGCAGGGATGGGAAAATTCACTGTGCTGACACAGGAGAGTTTATTCTTCTGACTTGTGAGAGAAATCCTTGATCTGAAGAGAATTACTGTGGAGCCAAAGGTGAGATGATAAATTTGCCTATCTTTACCTGCATGCAAACTGTACAAGTTAGTTTGTATTTCCATACAGTTCTCTTTAGGATACAGTTGCCTGTGCACATCTATCTGTTCTTTGGGCCAATGTAGTTCACTTATGTCTCATATCCCCTCTCTGTCAAGATAATGAACTTGAATCTGATTACATACAAAAGTAGCTTAACTTTTTAAATGCACAATGTGATTCTCTTTATTAGCCACCCCTTAAATCTCCAGAGTACACCTTTTTGGTGCTCCCATGGTAACTTTGGTTATTCTGGGTGGTCTTAGGGCCACTGTTTTCAATTCAGTTGCCTGTATAGTGAGAAAGGTTTTATGTATATCCCAACCCTGGCAGGTCAAGGCCAGGCTGGACAAGGCCTGGTCTAGTGGGAGGTAGGGGTTTGGGACTAGATTAACTCTATCCTAACCCTTTACCTTGTATGATTCTATGATCTTTAAATCCTGTGATTCTCTGCCTGGATAGAGCTGGTGGACATTGTGATGGAGAGATCCAGCCTTGCCTTAGCTGCGACGTCATCTAGTGCGAAATTTTGGTCCTAATAAGCAAGGCAGAACAGAGTTATTACCCTGTCTGCCAAGGCTCCCAAGAGCCATGGCTGTGTTTTCCTTGCAGTTTTGGAGGAGATGGGGACAGGACCCATACTGAAGTCCTGTTGAATGGGAGACTCTTTCCTTGCTGTGGTGAAGGTATTGATGGGACCCTTTCCCCATCCCTGTCTCTGCTCCACGCTGTTGTCAATGGATGGGGCTTTTTAGCAGGGAGGCGTCCTCCACAGTCACACAGCACGCTCCTAGATGAGCTTTGATGTCAGGTAATCATTGCTGTATATAGTAATAAATGATGTGTTTACATAACAGAATTCCCTTGGCCTTTGATATACTCAGACATGTTATCAAAGTGGTGCAATGACATCTTGTAGAATGAAACAATAGTAAAGTGCAGAACTGTACAAACCGAGCAGCAGCAAGCTGAGCCCAAATGTATGTTGCTGTGCAATTATGTTATTTGCCCTTAGGGCAAGAACCACAGCTGAAGGAAGTTAATATCAATACCCTTATGAAGTCCTCAAGGAGTGTTTCTGTGATGGACATGGCACTTATTTGAGAAATCCCTGCAAATCACTGTCATGGTACCTGTTATTATGCATAAGAGGTTTGAACAGTAGTTCCACTTAAATTTTGGGAACAAATTACATTAAGTTGTTTAATGTCATTTGTCTCAAGTTCCTTAATACACTAAGTGTCTCAAGATGCTGATGTACTTTTCCCTTATAGACTTCCTGTTCACTATGGCCTTACAACTCTTTCATACAATTTTCCAAAATTTGGCTTTTTTCCTTTCTCTTTTTTTTTTTCTGGCATGGCCTTGTACTAATCTAGGAGGACTAATCTTAGAGGCTGCCCATGTCACCTGCCTAGATCAGAATAGTGTGTGTTTTGTCCTATTTCTCACCTTTGCTAAGACTTTGGAAGATGTTGCAGTCCTTTATATTCACCCAGGCATGACATTAATACTGGGCAATAGCATGTGTGCTACTATAAGGAGTA
>VRYO01001792.1:4361921-4396921 GCA_009812075.1 Sialia sialis | reverse complement strand
ATAGGTGACTGCATACATCATGCAGTGCTCTAAGTGTGTCTTTACAAGTATCCTGAATGCTGCTTGAGTATGGAAATTACCGACAAAAGAAATTAAGAGCAGGAACCCCATGATTAGACTAATGCATTGATCAAGTCAATTCTTCTCTGTTTCACTGCCAACACACCACATATAAAAGCGTCATTAAAGAAACTTTGCTGTCTCTCCTACTAATGGTCTACAATTTGAGCATGCCCAGATGATTGACAGGCTGTGCCAGGGCTGCCTGTGTTGTCTGAAAAAGCCACATCGGATCAGCGGAAGCTTAAAGCAAAGCATAAATTATAGATATATGTCTGTTTCTTTGATGATGTGAGACTAGTAGGTGCATCCCACTTCCATCACACAAAGAACCACACTTTCATGCAGCTTTTTCACTTTGTCACATCACATTTGGAAAAACAACAGTGAAAACATAAATGTTCTATTTTTTTTAACAAACAGCCTGTTCAAAGCCAGTTTTGAAGTTCTTCACTTTCTGAATTAATTAAATATAAACTAAGTGTTAAATTGCAAAGTTCAGTGCAGCGCGGATTGTTGCTTATTTTCTATATCTATTTGTGATTACTGTTTAACTGTTATGCATGTTTCTAAACTGGAGATACTGATCTGGAATGCTCTTAGCATTTTGACCATCTAAACAAAGGTGTTTAGAAGGCACTGTACAGAGATTTTTTGCTTTGTAAATTTTATTGAGAAAAGCTGACTGAATTTTATTGCTTCTAAATTATGGAATCTTCACTAATATTGCAGTGATGAATTTAGGGCTCAGGATACTGCTTATAATTATCAAGCAAAATACATGTATAATGTACTTATAAAATAAAAGAGAGGCTGGCATTATAATCCTACCCTTCCAACAGGAATACTATTGCAGGCTTATTGTAACATTAACAGATTAAATGCTACCTAGTTTGTTGATGTTATTTCTATACCAGACCCCAAATCTCCATTATAGATTAATTCATGAATTTGATGGTTGGAGCTAATAGTCAGACAAAAATAATGACTCACTAGCTTCAGTCATAGAGTAATGACTCCAGAAATGCCTTCTACATTTTCAGTTTCAACTAAATGTTTAAAATATAATACTAGGCAGATACAGGATGGGTCCATTACATATTTGTAAGGTACTACAGAAGAGAGACTTGATAGCACTTGACTGAAAAGAAGTATATCTTTTTTTAGGGTGGCTTTTTTTTTCGACTGTTTAGTATCAGAGAATTTCCTTGTTGCCACAGAACTTGCTCTCCAGCTGTACTGTAATGTTGCCATTTATGCTTTCCTGATGTCCAGTTTTATTTCATAGAAATAGTTTATTGAGTAAATCATAATTGTTCTTTGTAAAATACTCATCTTGTATCACTTCTTTTAGAGATCAGACGTTTCCTTTTCCCATAAGGTCTAAAGATCTGTAAGTTGACATAATTCTGCACAAATCACTCTGGTAGTGTAACTTAGACTGTCCAAATTCCCCTTGGACTGTGGCCTCTGTAACTGTGCCATCACTCACTTAACTTCACCTTATCTTTAAATAAGTTTAACCAGAAGGGACTTGTTCAACTCACCACCTCTTGAGTAATGTGAATTATTTATATGATCTTCATATGTGTTCGTTAAGCTGTATACTGTAAGCCTAAGTGTAAGTGTTTATTCTGTTCATCCATAAGTGTGTTACCCCAAGCTTTGAACTCAGGCTAACCACAATAAAAATCTCTCTATTTTGCTGTTCTTTGATGGAAATGGGCATCATTTTTTCATGTTGTACAATGGCAGCAGTGTTGTGTCAGACAGGAATGCATAAAGAGACATTTCACATGTTCGGTGTTGTCTTGCTGCTTTCCAGACCACCTTCCCCTACTGCTTTGCAGACCTGAGTGTACAGGAAACTGTACCCCACTATGTCTTACAATATAAATATGCCACTGCAATGGCTACTGTGGAAGTGCTTATTACAATAGTCCTTTCTTATCAATTCACTGCTTTGCTTGAGCAGTTATTAAGTGCTCTTTGTCTGTAAAGGAATGTTAAGGGCTGAGAAATAAGAATTCAATAAAGCAGTCCTGTTTGCTACTTAAAAGGCCCTCTAGAAAAAAACTAAAACGACCAGGCTGAAATACGTCACTGACCTGGATTCTCCCAAAAAACCCTCCCATTGATATCCCTGTGTATTCCTGGGTGAGGCTGGAGAGCAGCACACATGGTCTGTTCAGAGGCAAAGCTTTTGGTGGAAAACAGTTGCACCAGTACCCGTCTAAAATCTTTAAAAAGGGATGGAAACAATAATTTTTCTAACTGACACTACTGCACTTTGGTTTTCTTTATTACCTCTGCTTTCCATTTGAAATTTGTCCAGAACAGCAGTGTTTACACATGTCCTGTTAGAAGTAATGCCAGAGGGACCTCAAAGGCATGAGTCTTGTTCCATTCTTCTTTGGTTAATTTTCCTCCAACATAAGGTATTTTAACACCTCCATAGATCATAGGATGAATGGAGTCTACAGAATCAAACATTGTGCCTCTTTCAGCATTAAGTGTGCTCAGGTTAGAACTTGCTTAATTTATGAGCTGTGAGGCAGCCATGAAACCGTGGTAGGCATATTGTTAGAACAGATTTCATTTTTCAGAAAAAAAAAAGAAGGGAATTTTATTTTGGGCTTTAGGGGCTTTTTTCCATGTTGACTGGTTTTCTTTGTTTTGTTTGTTTTGTTTTGTTTTTTCAAAACTGGCCTTTCCCTCTTTTTGTCTGCTTTTTTTTTTTTTTTCTGACAGAACTTTTTTTTTCTTTAATGCTTGGGGGTTACCTCACAAACCCCCCTTTTTTTTTCTCAGGAATGTTTTATCTTTGTATACAGTGGGCTTCCTCCTTGGCAAAACAGCTTCATATGTTTCATGGTTTTCTGCTCTTCTGAACTGGAACATGTTCTTGTGTGCTCTAAGAGCACATAGCTTTGGAGGATCTACAAAAGACAAGACATTTCATGCATCCTTTCTGAAGCCTATTTCTGACAGTCCCTTGAAACCAATTCAAAACTCTCCCTAATTATAATAGGACAGGTTTGTGTCTGCTTCCAGTCAATAAAGCTTTGTTCTGCCTCAGGGATTTTACTTGTACCTGATTATATAATGGAGGATAGAAGAATCAGGCAATAGTAATTTTAATCCCTGACTGTCTTTCATTCAAATAAAACGTGCAAAGAGATTTAGTGAAAGGAAAAAATGTGAATGTTGTACTACTAGAGCAAACATTCTACAGTGAGTTCTGCTGGGTGGGACACTGATCTCCCCCTCTACTTGCCCTTTTCCAAATATTTTGGGGTTGATATTGGACACAAAGGTAGTGCTTGAAGTGGCAGCTCTCTCTGTTCATCGCAGGCAGCCTCCAGCCTGTGTGCAGCTCGAGGGAAAGGCTCAGCTTCAGCAGCAAATGCTGCTCAGACTGTCACAGTGGAGAAAAAGAACCATAAAACCAAAACACCAAAAACAACCATAAAACCAAACATACTGTGCTGAAGCAAGCCTGAGTTTGTGATCCCCATTTTCCACATTTTCCCTGTTTGTCCACATGGGGTATTCAGTCCTAGGCTTGGAAACTGGAGGTTTGCTTCTGTCCAAGCAGTATTGAAAAGCTGACTCACATATAAAGTTTTAAACACAGCATGGTTGTTTTTCTGTTGTTAACTCAGAGTATGTATTTTAAATCTTTGAAAGTCTTCCTAAAAATAATTAATTATTGCCATAACTTAGTAAACTCAATAGATTTTTTTTCTTGATAAGACTGTTCCAGAAGCCAGTATCTTTACCGAGAACAATCCTAGCTCTGTATCCTATGATGAATGGTTGGCTATCCTATTGTCAGATCTGGGACCAAGAATTAAAATAAAACCTGTTATTAAGTAGGGAGGAAAGGGAAATACATTAAGATACTGAAGTTTGTATTTTTCCTGTGCAGCTCTGAAAGGAATGAGGTTTTGTTGCTTACAGAGAAATTAATTTATCAAGGTACTCCACTGACAAACTGGTAACAGCAGATCAACCTCAGGCTGCTCCTCAAAATTCAGTTCTGTGACCCTCAGCTTAGAGTCAAGAGTGGGGAACCAGGAGTAATAAAGGATCAAATGCAGTCTCCTTACTTGTTGTATCTGGGTCATGCTAATTGATCCCAGAAGACTTCCTCCTGGCTGGACTACCTCAATCAACCCACCTGCATCCTCACCTGGAGGGACTTGTCTGGTTATCCAGCAGCTAGGGCGATACCTTTGGGAAGAAAAGGTTTCCTCTGTTACTCCTGAGATTTTTTAACATCATCTTTGTCATGTACATTGCTGCACAGTCAACACCACAAATGACAAACCAATACTTGCACCTCCCAGCACACCCTGTGTTTGCTTGTACTCAATGGTATTCCACTGCTGGATTTTAAGTAGCTAGATATTTAATTGGTCTTCTTAATGTTTCATAATCTTATCAGTCTTTAATCTGTCTTTAATGTCTTTCTGTAGAACCTGATAGCTGGAGGAAGAACTACAATGTCTTTAAGATATATACAGTTTTAACATATGGACCACTGAGCTTACTGAACCTTTGCTGAAACACATAAAAATACCACTCTTAACCTGTATATTAAATCTTGGGGTTGGAAAATTTCTGTACAGTTGTTGCTGTAAAACTTGTATATGTGTGAACTTACATGTTTCTAAGTGCAAAAACTCCTAAAGGCATTTAATAAGTATAGCAACTTTTGCAGGATTTTAGCCAAGTATCTAAATCAAGAAGCACTAAAATTTCTTTAAGAGAGATCACTTGTGTACAGTTTTTACTTTCAGGCCTAGATATTTAAATTCAGTTGGCTTGTATCTAAACTTGGAGATGCTTTCACTATTCTACAAGCATCTTTTTTTCTTTTTTGAAAATGCTTTATCATTTTCTGTTCAAAATAACACATATTACTTAGAAGCTCTGACTGATAATGAAAGATTATTTTATTTATTTTCCCCAACTATACCTTTCCTCTGTATCTTCACATTCAGAATAATCCAAGAGTTTTTACATCTATGTACATATGTGGATGACTTGCTGGTTATATCCTCTCTAGGTGAAAACTGCTAACTGGAAACTGGTAACTGTCTTTACATTCAATTTTCCTCTCAGAATAATTTGAAAATGGAAAAAGTGATTTAGCACTGAAAAAAAAAATTAGTGCTATGGATATGAGCCTAGTTTCACCCCTTTCTGATTTCTTTCTTCATCTATTGCATCTATTCCTGAAATATCAGAATGCAAATGCATTAACATTCATTACATCTGCTGAGGTCAGAGCATTTGAATAATTCCAAATTAAGGATGGTGACTTTTCATGTCCCTAAGTGTAGCAGACCTCAAATGCTGACTTGTTCAGCTGTCAAGGAGTAACACCATACTACAGGCTGGGCTTAAATACTGAAAATTAGTCTGTGGTAGGGCAGCACTGAGTATTGCACTGCTCTTTTGTTAATCTTTTTATTTTCATCAGCAGAGCTGTTTCAGGTGCTCACTTTTCTCTGGAGCACTGGAGCTGTTCCAGCAGCCTGTGCTGTCAAAGGGAGTTGCTGAGCATTGCCAGCAACATCCAGTTGCAGAGAGAGGAGAATGGAACAGTGCATCCTAAAGGGATCTGAGCAGTGCATCCTAAAGGGATCTGAGCAGTGCATCCTGAAGGGAACAGAGCTGTGAATCCTAAAGGGAACAGAGCTGTGCATCCTGAAGGGATCTGAGCAGTGCATCCTGAAGGGAACAGAGCTGTGCATCCTAAAGGGAACAGAGCTGTGCATCCTAAAGGGAACAGAGCTGTGCATCCTGAAGGGATCTGAGCAGTGCATCCTGAAGGGAACAGAGCTGTGCATCCTAAAGGGACCTGAGCAGTGCACCCTGCCACACACAGGGCAGCAGCTGCACTGAATGGACAGGGGAGTGTGCAGTGCTGGCTATCAGCAGTTAGTGAGTGTTCTTCCTCTAGCTGCCCAGGCACTGCTAATGTCTGCAAGTTTAATGCATCCTTATAAAGTGTGCATTCTTCTGCTTCCCATAGCTGCACAGCTCTCATGCCAGTCACACTCAGTTCAGGTAAAAAAATCCTAATATTGCTCTCACCAGTTACAGAGCTTGAGATCAGTTAGAAGGAGGGAGGTACCTGTGTTTCTGTTGTTTCTGCCACTAATTAAGCTTTAACATTTTTGTGTGAATAAGCTTTAATTGTTTTGTGGCTCTGATGGTTATTTGAGTATAGTGAGTGGAGACCCAAGAGCCACATTCCAGTATCTGAAGGGGCCTACAGGGAAGCTGGAGGGGCTCTTCCTCAGAAGCTGTGGTGACAGGACAAGGACAAATGAGTACAAAGTGAAAGAAGGAAAATGTAGCGTAGATTTAGGAAGAATTTTTTTACTGTGAGTGTGGTGAGACACTGGAACAGCTTGCTCAGGGAGGTAATCTCAAAAAGGGAAATACAAGGTTGACTTGAGACTTCAGTAGCACATCTTCATTATTCCACCAAATTTCTTAGACAGTTGGTTTAGTTTATGTCCTATTGAACTGTGTGTGTGTGGGTGATTAACAAAGGACAGTATAGAAGGTGGTTTGCTCTAACAAGTGGTCTCAGAAAATATTTGTAGTTTTAAAACCTTGACAGCCCAATGGCAAAAACAAAAAAAAAAGTGTTGGTTTAAAACATATAAGAGAAGTTCATGAGTGTTCATGATAATTTTGTGTCCACCACAAAGCATTAAGCTTGGTGCTAATGTCCATCAGGAATGAGATCTTCAAAGCTCTTAATGCAAATCCTACACACACTAACACTGGCAGTGCTTCACTCCAAGTACTGTACAGGCACTGCTTGCCCTACGTTATCTTATTTTCATTCTTTCATGATAATCCATGAGAAATTCTCATAAAAATACTGTATTTTGCTCCAGATTTAACTTTTTAAAGGGTTTTTCATTCCCATCACTTTTCAATATATAGTTGAAATATCCTGTCTAGAAATTACCCAGTACTACTGGTATTTCATTCTACTGAACTATTGTTTTCATTTTGAGAATCATCTTTTCCTTTCTTCTTAAATGAGACCTAGACTAAATACCAAAATTCTTTTACTGTATATTATGGCTGAGTGCACTAAAATATAAAAACCTTGATTTAAGGTTTTTTGAATTCAAGGATCGTAGGCAAGTGTTCATTTGAAGGTTCAGTGGCATTTTGAAATGAGAACATCATATATAAAGATGTCAGAGATGGAGCCTCCCACAGTGAGGTTGAAAGAAGAAGAACAGAATGAATAGAAGAGTTTCTGGGTTCCAAGGAATTTTAATATCTCATTATTTGAGATTACTGTACACATAATTTTCCAATATTTTGTATTATAGACTTTGAATGTATTGGTTAAAATTACTTCATGCCTGGCATCAATTTAGTCTTATTCATTATCTCCCATAAATAAAACCTTAAAAATAGTTGGTTTCAGTGAGTGAGCAATTTTCTGATAGGTACAGATTCTTCAACACTTCTGAAATGAACTTGTAAATGAAAACAAACTAGGAGGTACCAGTCCCTCAGCATTTCTTGAGCAGCCTGGTATTCTATGAATTCAAGTCATTATAATTTTAGCTAAATTTATAACTTATCATTTGCACCAGTTCATCCCAGATTTTCGTAATCCTATAATTAATGCTTTTGCTACCTAAACGACTTTCATGGTCTAATGACAATGATTGTGATGTTATTTTTTGAAATACATGATCAATACTTTGACCAGTATTTGTATGTCTTTGGCAATCCAAAAAGGGTGATAGAACTGTGATAGAACTGAGGTAGGGCTAGGTTTTGAGCACCAGTGGAAGAATTTCTATATTTGGTGTAGCAACTACCTTAATCTAGTAGTTGAAATGAGGTCATCAATGACCTCATCAGCCACATCTTGTCTTAAAATTTGTGTCCATTTCTATTTCTCACTTCCATGACACAGGTGTAATCTGGCTTTAAGCAACTGAGATATTAAATTATATTAAATGTCAGATTATATTCTTCAATATCTCATGTTTTTAAAAAATCCCATTAAAACATGTACCATATGCTTTCTATCTTTGTACCAGGGGTTTAAAACTGTAAAGCTTGTGACCTTTAAAAGTAGAAAGCAACTTCCATGGCATTTCTAGATATCTAATTTAGGTAAATATTATGTAAATTTATAAAATCTTAGAGCTGGTTATCACATAATCCTATATCTAAAACACCTATTGAAAGTACCAAATAAATAAATAAATAAATACATGCATTTATTTAAGACAATGCATTTATGTAAGTGCATGTATTTATACATGCATTTATTTAAGACATCCATCATTTACTATGTAATCCTTCTTGTATTTGAAAGAGCTTATAAAATAATTAGTTAAACCCAAGATTGTCCCTTCTGACAGTGAAATGAAGTGTTCCAGTTGGCTTACATCATTATTTCTGTCTCCTATGCTTTGTGTCCTCGTGCTTGAGAGAAACTTTCTGTTCTAGATACACCAGAATACCTGTGTTGCAAGACAGTGCTTGGAGCTGAACGGTCCCCGCAAAAGTGGGGAAGGAGGTCTAAGAAAATAGAATTGCCTTCCATTTTCTATCGTGTCTGCTGGGGAAAAGAGAGATAGTATTCTGTGAAGGATCTAGCCAGTTTCCTTCTGTGAAGCACAGGAAGTAACTTCCTAGGAAGTACAGTAATTTCATGACTATAAGGCACACCGTATTATAAGGTGCACTTCCATGTGTCGGCAAATTTCTGAACTTTGTCCATACATAAGGCACACTGGCCTATAAGGTGCACTTTTTTTTTTGCAGTGAGGATCAGTGTGCAGCAAACTAATGAATCAGTAACAGAATCGTGCTATCGCAGGGTTTACTGGCAGGTGCTCAATTTGCAAACATTTTTTTCACCGATCGGCGCAGCCTTTAAATGCATCCCCAGGCACCCTCCCTGTGCCGCAGGTCCCAGCACTCCTGCCCGCCCCCAGCACCGGGGTGCTCACTGCGCTCGCAGTTCTCGTGGCTTGCATGGCTCGCGGTCATTTGAAATTGTTTTGAGATCCCTTCAATACTCAAACTTTTTCCATATATTAGGCACCCCAGATTATAAGGTGCACTTCCAGGTTTCAATCAAAATTTTAGCCTTTAAGATGCGCCTTATAGGCATGAAATTACTGTAATTATGTTGTGTCATGCCAAAGAGATTTTAAGAATAGGTTCAATAATGTCTCTTTGTGAGGAGTAGAGGTGAGATCCTCTCACTTGGCAAGTGGTTGAAGGTGGAGATCCTTAGAAATAATGGTCCTTTTGACACAGTGAGAAATCTGGTGTCTGGTAATATCTCACAAATTTTGAGAGTTGATATTAATCAGACAGTTCAAAAATATTTGGGAAACCTTGCTGTAGGTAATCCTTCCAGATCATCATTTCTGCCACCTTCTGATGCCTGCCTGGCAAATGCAGCTAACTTACAGTGGCATTAATGTGAGATACCAGCCATGCTCTTACAGAGGTCTTTTTCCTTTCCTCTTTCCTCTTCTCTTTCCTCTTTCCCCCTCCTTTCCTTTTGGAAGCAGGGGTTGGACAGAAGGGGTCTTTTCTTTCTCAGGTGAAAGATGGGTCACAAAAAGAGTAACCTTCCTTCCAGCTGGGACCCCTCCACAGCTCTGCACCATGCCAGACCAAGGCAAGGAAGGAGGCAATTGGAGCTTCCTATTTTCAGTAGAAAATTCTGACAGAAAAAGAAAAAAATATCATAAAATGCAAAAGAGAAATACAATATGAAATAGTGGGAATGGACTAAAATCGTTAGTGAGTGGTTTAGTCTCAGACAGGCCCACAAAAACCTCACATCTGGGCATGATAAACTGAGATGGCCACTCTCAACAGTGCCAAGCTAATGAAAACCTGCAGCCTTTCCAAACTGGTAACACTTCAGAACCTTCTCCTGTCTTGTACTGTACTTTATTCCTTCTCCTCTACAAGATTCTGAAATGAGTTTTGCTTGTTATCGTAGGCAGCTTTGCCAGTTCTTACTATTTTATTATGAACTTCGAGGTATTTGATGCTTTATTCAAACCCTCAGCTCCTGTAAATGCAAAAAGAATTTTTTTTAAAGGTAAAACAAAACTTTCTAGGTCTCATGACTATGTAGGAAGCTTGAAAGTGTGATCCCAAAAATATACCTTAAGACTTAATCCCTCAAAATTCAGAAGTCATCATGTGAATATAAAGAACCCAAGAGTGCTGGGGTTTAAATTTCTTGTTTCTTTGATTTTTATTTTTTTTCCTAGTGTGTTTTCAGATTTTGGGGATATTCAATTGATGATTTGTCAAAGTTTGGAACAGCACATGTACTGGATGAAGGTTATAATATTTTTATATAATATTTTTACTAGAGATTCCAGCCCTGGTGCAGAAAGGAGAAAGGGAGCTCTCCCAGGAAATTAATGATAAGGCATTTGGCATCTCATGGCTACAGTATATCAAGCAAAAAATCAAAATAAAATAAAATAAAATAAAATAAAATAAAATAAAAATATATCTATATTTTTTAAAAAGCCAGAAAATAAAGTTTATGTCATATAGCAACTGCTTCTTAAAACTTGCCACTTGCTTTGTATGCTCTACATTACTTTCCACTTAGACCATGTGGTAGGATCTGCTGTGTTTGGCAAGAATTTGACAAAAAGTTTATTTGATGTTTTAAAATCTTGGGATTATTTGACAACTGAAAAACATTAATATTTCTGCAGAAGTGTGAAAATTAGTAACAGAATTATTTGCCATGATTGCATTTATGTATTGATTCTCACAATAAGTATTTTGCCTTTATTATATTTTACTTTTCCAACTTGCCTTTGTGACCTGGCCCATTCCTGAAAACTCTCTTGCTGTGTTTGGAGAGGACAGGAACCGAACCCAGCTTTTCAGATTTACTTTAAGCAAGTTACTTTCTCAGCCCTTTTCCTTACTAAAGATCCTTACTAAAGCTAATTTAGAAGGTTGAAAAGTTGCCTCAGATTTTTCCCCCTCCTAAAGCTTATTCAGAATCCTCCTCAGATTGGGCTTTAGGGTCTGTGCGCTGCTCAAATCGAAGGCCAAATCCTCAGAGGTGCTGAGCAGCTCCAGCTACAGATTTGGCTTCTTGTTAGTAGTGGCTTCCAGCAACATCTGCAGCTCCTACAGGGATCAGGACTTAGCAGCTCTTTGCAACTCCCAACAGGCATTCATTCAGGGCTGATCATTTTTACAGTTCAGTTTCACTTGCAGTAGGATGTTTTCAAAACCTGTCTAGTGTGCAGTAACTTTGCATGCTGCTGAAGATCCTTCTGCAGATGTGTGCTGTGAAGAAACAGGGTCTAAAGCCCCTGATTCTGTTTGCAGTCTCCAACTGACAGTTCTCTTCCTTGGACAGGAATGTATTTTGGGGAACTTTAAGCCTAAATTATTTCCCAGTTTGATGTCTCCTCTCCAGTAGTAAACACAGATTCACTTGGTGTCGTTGACAGTAGGATCCAGGATCCCTCCTCTCTCCTGTCCTTGTCACAATCACCTCTCTAAATGCTTTAGCTGTTACACTTTCCATGTCTTGAGTTTATGCACTGAGGAAAGTGGGCTCCCGAAATTGTGAATGTTGCTTTCAATCTGCTTAGCATGTCATTTGCCACAGACAGGACTTTCCCTTTCCCTCAGATGATTTCTGCTGAGAAGCTTGATTCCAGTTTCTGTTTTCTGATCCACATCCAAATATTCTCCTTTTTCTATCTCCTTTTAGTGAAATCTATAAAAAAAAACAAAACAACTATAAGAAGTTGCTAAAGCCAAGGTTCAAATGTGGCAAATACAGCCATGACAACCCTGCAATAGACTGGTCTCTGGTCTCACACAGGTTTAAACTGGCAATAACTGGCAATATCAATAATTACCCAAACTTACAGCAAGCAGACTGGAGAAGCAACCGGACATTTGTTACACAGAAGCTGACCTAGAAAAGGTGATCTGAATACCGATAGGATAATATATTAGATTTATATCACGATTTTCGTGAGCATAACTCAAAGTTTTCTAAGCGGAATCATTAACTCTGTGTTATAGATGAAGACATAAAGTTGAAGTGAGCTGCCCAGGTTCATGCTGCAGGTAAATGGTTCAGCTCAGAACAGTCCAGTAAATTGTCTGGAGAGCTCTTTTGGCTCCCTTATTATTTACCTTAGAAGTCTTCAAACAGTGAAATGAAAGAGAAAGGGACATGGGAGGAAATTAAACCATACAAAGACAACTAGTCAGCCAACTCTTCCTACTCAAAAACACAAAATAAAAGTTTCATTCAATACCAACAAACCCAGATGTCACCAATTACAAGCACAAGTAGAAACAGACAATTCAAGCCTTTTGTTGTTGTTTTTTAAAGTGGTTTTTCTATTGAAACCCTATACATACATAGGATGAGGATCAGACTAATAACACAGATTTCCAACTTGTAGTCTTTCTTTGTGATAGCACTCAGTTCTGTGTTTGCCAAGCAAAAGCTTAAATACAAATAAAAATCAGAGTACCAAATGACAAATTCCACCACTAAAAAAAATTAATAAAGCAGCAAATAATTTTCCATATCCCAATTTCCAATAATGGTGCTGCATAAAGAAATAAATAAGCAAAGGAATACTTCCGCTCATTTGCACTGATACTTGACACTCAGGTGTTTTAACCTTTTCAAAATATTAAGAGATAGTTAGGCAATTTTTTTTGTGTAAAATCTTTACGTTGTTGTTTCATTTCCCTCCTTGCAGATCTCTCTGATTGCTCTCAGAGAAAAGCAGCTTGCATGAGCTATTGCTGTGCAAAGTTTGGAGGCTTCAGCTCTGAACTGGAAGCTGAACTTTGTTGCAGGTGTGGAGTCTCCATGAAGAGCACATGGGACAGAAGATGCTTCTCAGGAGCTACAGATCTCCCTGGTCCATGGAGTCACCTGCAGGAGTCTGAGGCCAACCAGGAAAGCACTGAGGTGAGGGGTGTGTGGTGCTGATTCTGCTGGGCTGGTGATCCAAAGGAAAATTTAAGGGGTGGGCTTTTAAGTGTTTTTCTGTGAAATTTGTCCCACAGCACAGTAAGACCACGAGCTCCTCATGTGGGTAAATGATGTAAATCTGGTCCTGGGGAAGGAGCACTGCCTTGGGGCGTTCAGATATAATGAAACACACACAGCACATGTGTGGTAAAGCATGGCATTAAACATCCATTCACACATTCTACCCCTTGACTGGCATTATGGAAGTGTTCACTCAGGGTCATCCTTCCTTTCCAAAAATAAACCTGGGAATGATTATAGATAGCTTTGCATCAGAATAATGTGAAACTCGTGGGTTTGAGTTCAGAGGAAACGTGGGAGGTTCTTGTTATGATTTTAAGTTCACTTGAATTTGAAACTCAGGATGAGAGTTAGGGAGGGGAGGACTGAACACAGGCAGATCCACAGGAAAGAATACATTCAAACTGACCCTTGTGAAGTGCAACTGCCAATGGCTTAGGAAGAACATTAAAACAAATCAAAACACATTACTCTCTCTTAAAAGTCTGACTCTTAATGCTACCAAATATCCCCTTTTCCAGTCTAGGCAATACCATTTTTTAGGGAAAAAACCCCCTAAGACAGAAAAGGAAATGTATAATATGTTGCCCAATGTCCCCACAACAGCTCTAAAAAGCAAAGGAAAAGTATGTTTTAATTAATTTATAAACAAAAGATTATTTCCTGCACTGCCAGCAAAAATCCTGTTTGCCGACAAGGTTCTGGCTTCAAACATTATCAGCCACTGGCAGGATGAGTCCTTTTATGTAAATGAATTCATTATTATTAATTTCTGCTGGTGCTGAACGATTTATGAACTGCTTTTCGAATATGGAAAAGTGGTTCATGAATCAGAGGGGGAAAAAATGTTCAAAAAGTCCTGGGTCGATAAATAACAGTAGTCATTCATGAATCCCGCCCATGGTGTCTTTTATCTTCAGTAGGGAGAAGATCAAAATGATAAAATAGTAATGTGCCAACAAAAAAGGATTGAATGGGCAGAGACTGGTAACATTGTCCTCTCCGAGCCTTAATGGGTAGGAATGAATGGTGACAGACTATCCTTCACTAGCTGGCAGCTACAGACTGATTCTCCCAAGGTGAAAGGCTCCTTTTTCATAACCACACAGAGCCAGGATGGCTCAGAGGGACCTGCTGAGCAGAACCCCACGTGTGCCCCCGCCCCACAAACCTGCACAAGCTGTGGGCAAGGGATGGGGCTTTGCTTCTGGAGGAACACCCCCTGCCCTGGACACAGTACAGTAATTTCACAACTATAAGGTGCACCGGATTATAAGGCGCACTTCCGGGTTGTCGGCAATTTTCCAAAACTTTGTCCATATATAAGGCGCACCAGACTATAAGGCACACTTTTTTTTGCAGCAAGGATCCGCACACAAAGTAACGAATTAGTAACGGACTCGCGCGATCACAGGGTCTACTGGCAGCGGCTCAATTTGCAAACATTTTTCACAGATCGGCGCAGCCTTTAAATGCAGCCCCAGGCTCCCTCCCTGTGCTGCAGGCCCCAGCACTCCTGCCTGGTGCTGGCTGCCATGGCTCTCAGGCTAGCGGCTCGGCTCGTGGCTCCCCTCGGCGTGGCTCGCAGCTCGCACTTCCAGGTTGCCAAATTTCCAAGCTTTGTCCATATATAAGGCGCTCTGGTTTATAAGGCGCACTTCCAGGTTTCGATCAAAATTTTAGTCAAAAGGGTACACCTTATAGTCGTGAAATTACTGTAACTGCAGACTCCCAGCAGCCTGCTGCTTCCCCCATGTCTCCTAACCTCGTTACTGAAAGTCTTCATGAACTGGTATGGCACACAGCTCCTCTAAGCAAGGCAGTGCAGCACCAATTGGATTGTAAACATTCTCCTTCTAAGATGAAGAGAGATGAAAAATACTTTCTTGAAAGTGAGAAATCTTGCAGCTCTTTGCTCCTGTCTGCTGAGCACACTACCAGCCCACTCCTGTTCTCTGAGCACACCACCAGGCCTTAGCAGACTAGGAGCCTTCAGGATAGCACAGTGTATACAACAGCTGATATTGGGCTCACTTAATGCAGATATACTTGTCATCTGTATTTGAAGAAATCAGGCTGAAACTCAAAATACTGTGTCCACCAGGACTGAGTTGTGGTCATAGGAGTGGTATTTTCTCCTCTAGGAACTTCTCTGATATGCAGGTCACCACAGAGAATTGGGCCAACTTTATCCCCAATGTAATTTCATTAAAATCACAAAGTTCTGCCCAGAATGAGTTTACCCCATTATTATTTCAATGCTAAATATAGGAAAAGTCTATAAAAACAGAGTAGAGAAGGCCATAATAAAATCTGTTCTCTAAGTAGCTTGTCTTTCTACAGTTTTGATATACAAAGAAAATACAGCTGTATATTGTGATTGTTTGCCCTTAAATAGCTTTAATCAGCTAAGAATTTCAAAGTCTTTTCAGGTATTAGTCAAAACATCCTGTGAGGTATGAAACATTAGCACTAAAGGTGAGGTATGAATGAAAAGCTACATGCACAAGGTCTTGAAAAGATTTTGGCAGACTCAGTAGTCAATCTAGAATAACTCATGACTTTTCCTGTGGAACCAATAGTCAAAAGTATCTTCCGGCAGAGGAAAAAAAAAGACAGACTTGTAGCTGTTTTTTAGCCTTGTTCTTATGTAAAATTTGACTATTTTCTTTATTTCAGATTGCCACAGAACAAAAACTTGTGCTTCTGAGCTCAGCAATGAAGTTTTAATCACCCCAATATACATCTTTCCACGATATATATTTTTCTGTCTACCAAAGACATAATGGCTGCTCCTTTTATGGGAAACCAGAATTTAATCCAGTAAGTCTGTGAGAATCAATATTCTTGTGAAATGACACCATGTTGAAGTTATTTTATGTTATGTTGATGGTTAGCTAATTTTGTAATGGAGACATTTCTTCTAGAAGCAGACATAGTATAATTTAGTGGTAAAAACGTCAATCACAAGGGGTTGAACACTTATGTCAGGGCAGGAAGAGGGCAGATTTATTGATGGAAATGTATCTATATACTCTTTGTGGCATTTTGACCTGAAATATCCATTTTGGTTATAATTTTGTTTTGTGAAAATGACATCAACTGCAATCACTAATGTAAAAGTGACACTGGAATGCTTTGTTCCAGAAGCCTGATTTAAAAGTCTTGCTGCTGTTCGTTATAGTAACAGCTTCTTAATAGCAAGGAATTAAGGTACTCATTTAACTGCTCCTTTTCTCTCTCTGTAGGCCACCAACCTCTTTTATTTTTGTTGATTTTTTGTTGGTTTTTGGGGTTGTTTTTATTTTGTTTGTTTGTTTGTTTACTGTTAAACATTGTTTAAATAAAAAGTATATAGCTTGTTTCATAATGACATTGAGGTAACTCAGAGAAAGGAGGCAGGTGCTCTGGCTGGTACTATATATGGATATATTTTTGTATGGCTTTTCTTCCTAATGCCAGTTGACCACACATCCAAACCCATAAAAAACATCAATAGAAATGGGTAAGAGAGAATGGAATATGTACAGAGGTTGAGAGAGGAAAATTGCAAGGAAGGAGGCAAAGAAAAAGCACAGTGCAGAATACGGGAAACATAGGAATGTCTCATTTGTTTCTTCAGTGGTTTTTGTTTTGTTGGCTTTTTTCAAAAAATCCTGGTCCATTCACTGGACTCTTGTATTCTTATTGCAGATTTATAGTGATGTAACCAAAAAACAGAATTTGGCTAACCCTCAGCATAGAGAACAGGAAAAAATCACTAGGAGTAATGTGAATTTTTCAGAGAAGCTGTGCTATCCCATGAAGTACTGGTATTGGGGGTTGGGTTTCCTTTTGCTTACAGAATTTTTTCCCATAAATTGCTAGGAAACTAACTACTGGTACTTAGGGGTACTTCCGAAAAACAAAAGAGTGGCTAAGATGGGGAGAGGAGTGTAGCATCTGACTACATGTCTTTTTTCTCTGGGAGTTTCTCTCCAAGGGAGATTTTTGGGGGACAGGGAAAAGACGGGTCTGTTGGCTCTCTCACTCTCTCGGGGTTTCAGAGAAAAGCGGTCCAGCTGCTGCTTGGCAAAAGGAATTTTGCTACCACCACAATAACCCAGCCAGGAGCTACCTTTGTTCTGCTCCCGCAGCCCCTGCCTTGCCAGGACATCCTGCAGTTCCAGCTGCTGCCCCCAGGGTTTGTGAAGCAAGCTTTTCCTCCTCCATCCCTTCCCATCCGGGCCCAGATCCCCACGCTACAGCACCCCCGCAGCCGCAGGGGAATCATCGCACCCGCCCTGCCCGGCCAGGAGCCCACAGCGCCCCTGCTGGCTGTCCCCAGAACTGCACCAAGGGGAAAACGCCCGCAGCCCAGAAAGGTCCCTGGGTTCCTGTTCTGGTTGGTGTTAATGCTGTGGTGGTTGTTGTTGTTGTTTGTTGGCTTTGTTACACATACTAGTAAAGAACTGTTATTCCCATTCTCATGTATTTTTGCCTGAGAGCACCTTAATTTCAAAATTATAATAATTTGGAGGGAGGAATTTTACATTCTCCCTTCCAAAAGAGGCTCCTGCCTTTCTTAGCAGACACCTGTCTTTCAAACCAAGACAACTGGCTCTTGTCTATTTTCGAACGCAGTATCCTCCCCCGGAAGAGAGTCTTGAACTAAATAATATCATGACATCCTAAATAGTAACAGCTTGATCTCTGAGCTAGTCTTGAGAAATCTGCGCTTTAGTGTAAAGGGATGCTAGCACAATTGAGATTTTAATTTAATATAACTGAGGATGGGGTGTTTTACCAGTAGAACACAATGCATTCAAACACCGCCTTCTCCTGCCCTTCCATTTACATGACTTGCATGACTATCACAAAGAGCTGAGAGCCCACTTTTCTCTAACAATCGCGTGTTTTTACTTAAATGTACAAAATCCATAATCTACTTTGTAAATCTTCATTCTTGGCTCCATTTCAGGCAAACAAAATGACAGAATCAGGCACTATCCAGTGTCCTGCTCTGGTGAGTCACAGTGATTTTATCAATTAAATATATAAACCATTAAGAGTCTGGGGATATCCACTTCCAGCAGGATTAGAAGTGGGAATTTGTCCTGTATTTTAAGGCCATGATCCCCAAAGTTGCTTCTTCTGAGTGGCATTCATGACTTTTGAAAAGTTAATTCATTGGAGAGTCCTCAAACAAGGAAAATCTGCTCATTAGGGAGCAGAGAGCTCTGCTCATAGCACCCCTAGGTTTGTGCTGGGGATGGTGTGATAAATCATAGGTACTCATACAACAGGATAGCTGCACACTAGCAAGCACAGCCAAGCAGCTTCTCCATGTGGGCTGGGAGAAGGTGGGATGGGAAAGCATTGGATCCTCCCAAAAGTTAGGATTGCTGAGCAGTCCCAGTGTGGTCACACATCTACCCACTGAAGAAGAATCAAAATAAGACTGAAATTAGTTCACTTTCACACTTTGCCAATCAGATCATGGGTAGTTTGTGCTGCAGAAACTGCTGACTGGCAAGAACAAATTCATTATTGAAATAAGAGAAATGTAGCTAATATTTTGGGTCTTTGGTTCTGTTTTAAAACAGAATTTTTGTTGTTTTTCTTAACCCTAGACACTTTAGTTTTGCCCATTTGCATAGGTAATATTGCCATCATATTTATTCACACTGCTCATAAAAGAGCACATCACAAAAGTGCCTGGAAAATAAAACTCCAATAAGAAGGGACCCATCAAGTTTAAATGGAAGTTTATATTGCAGCATTATGAGACAGTGGCTTGCACATTTGCAGCTCCCATGGCAGAAAGTGAAACTGAACAATTATAGCAGCACAGACATCCTGCCCTAAAGGACTGTAAGCATTTAAAAAAGCAGCCATGACCTCTCTTTACTGAGGCTGTTTTCTATTTAATTTACAGTCTTTATTAGCTAAGAAAATCTTGGCTCGATTTTAGTCAAAGTGATGAATATACAAGCATTTTGATCTACAATTTGGGGCACTTCAAAGTATTCTTTACTTTATGATCGTTTGCAATCAAGGTCAGAGCTCTGGTGGAAATTTAGATACCACCTAAACATATTTATAATATAAAGATTGCTTTGCAGTAGCATGCATAGTGTTCTTTCTATTTTTGCTCCCAGTAAGATTGGAGTTGCAAGTGCTCAGGCTCTTCAAAAGTTACTCCTACAAGTTCGTGTAAGCAGCTCCATGCCTAGGTTTCTTTTATTCAGTTCCCACAATGACACACAGAAATTGAGCATATATGTGTGACAAAAAGAAATTGTTTGTTTTCAGTGGTTTATTTATTGAATTATAAGCCTTACTAACACTGTAGGGAGAAAAAGTAAACAAAAAAGTCATAAAATGTTTAAAGAGGAGTTTTTGTTCTTTTTGCCATCTGTTTTTCTCACTTTTCCATATAATTTGCTCATGCCCTAAAGGTATAGCAAGTCTCAGAAATGTTCCCCTTTTTAAGTGCAGGGACTCTCATGCCAGCAGTGTCTTGCAAAGCAAAAACTAAAGCTGTGATCACTGTTTTAGCACCATCATCTCAGGTTCTAGGCCTGATTTTTTTTCTAGCTATCATGTCTTTCTAGACATTATATCTTTCTACATCTTTCTAGATTTATGCTTGCTAGGACAAACCATCTTATTCTTGTACTTCATGTCCGACCTTTTGACAAGCACAACCCAAATTCGAAGTCAAGCACTGAGCCCCAGTTTCTCCAGCCTTGGCAGGCACATACCTTGCCCATTCCCTCTGACTCCACTGCAGGGGTGCATTTTCAACATTCGTATTTTATCATGTCCCTCTTCCACCCTTTCATCAGCACCCTTTCATCAGCTCCTTCTTTTCTCTTGCAGCCAAAAACATCCCATGGATATTTCAAAGCCCACATAGGATCTCCCAAGACTGTTTATCCCTATCACACCCAGGAGGTACTGACTGATCAATGTGTATCCACCACTCACAACAGATTTTTGTTTGAAAAATTGATTTATTAAATTTTTTACTTTAGTCATTTTGTTTTCTTCTGCAAGGGTCCACTGAAGAATCTGCCAAGCTACATTTGCCCTTCTTCACATCCTCCCTTTAAACTCTCCTCTGCTGTGACACCTTAAAAAAATGATAGTGGTTAAGCAGCTGATGTGCTGTGACTGCATAGTGATCATAATTATCTCCCAGTTACCTTGTCATTTCTGCCCCTCTCCCATCTGTTTGCTGTCACTTGTCTTTTGCCTAGATCAAAGACTCTTTGGGGTACAGACCATGCCTGAAATGCCTGTGCATTTGGATACTGTCCTGAGCGAGGCATCCCAGGTTCTAGGCACTACTGCAGTGCGCATAAATAAAAATTACCATTTCTAAAGTAGAATCCTCTGCATTTTATATGCATGAATTATAGCCATATCCTGCAATCCATTTTTTTAGGCTAAACAATTGATTCAATGGGATTTCAGCCAGGGCAGGAGTTGGCCTGTAGTCTTTACTCAAAACAATCAACATATTATTAATCACCCTAAATAGAGACTATCACATTTAGTGTTGCAATCCTACCTGTGGATAAAATAAATACCTTTCTGGAAACCTTATGACTTTCTCATTTACACTAGGCCAGGCTGCTCTTAAGAAAACTATTGTTCTGCAGGGGATAACAAGATTGCTGTGACTCCCTGGTTGTATTCCCTTATTGTTGATTGCTTGGAAGTTGGCAAAGGGTGGTGAATATCCAGCAGAGCCAGTTGTAGGCCACCCTGTTTCAATCCAAGGTATCTAGAGGCAGTTCTTTCCATTCAAAGATTTTATCTCCCACTAAGGCAACACAAAACTTTGGGGGGCTGTAGTTTTGAATGTTACTCTGAATTTTGTTAATATTCTCAGATATATCTTTATCCACACTGCAACCACAGCCTGAAAGCTGCTGGTTATAATTCACCAAAGCCTTGGGGAATCAGTTTGGCCAGGAGAGGAGCTGGGGGTGAAGCTCAAGCTCTTTGTACATGCCTGCATTAGAACTGTTGGTGGGAGAGATGGTTCCAGGGGCCACTGTCTCCTGTGCAGTTCCTGAGGAGTGACAGCTGTGTGCTTCCTCCTGTGGAACTTGGAAGAGCTGCAAAGGAGAGGAAAGCCAAATAAAATAAAATAAAAATATGCGCAAAAGCAATGAGTAAAATGTGCCAGATTCAAGGAGCTGCACTACTGGAGACCAGCCAGAAATCTGTGGAAGTCCCCTTATTAATGCAGTGGCTTGGTTGAAATTGCTTCCCCAACACCCCACTCCCTCTTTCCCCAGGTGAATCTTGTCTTGCACATATAAGACAGACTGCAAAACACACATACTTCCTCCCACTCACCCCCCTCCCAGTATAATGTTTGTTTTCCAGGCTTTCTTCATGAAAATATACTTTTTCTCCTCTTCTGTTGTAAATTTTGGGGGCTTCCTAAGTTGCTGATGTGAAAGTGAGACAAGTGTTAACATACTCAGTAAATCAGTAAATCCAGCCTGTATATGCTTACTTTCTAGTCAAATCGATTATTATTTTAACAAAGTGTTAATCTTAAATAAATGTTCATAGATCAGGTTGCCTTCCAGTTTCTGCCAATGTCTGGGTCATTAGATGCTGGGCTGTAAATGAACCATGCAGATAAGACCTAATGTTAAATATCTAGGACTTCTTTAAAGGGGAAGAGGCAGGAAGGATAAGGATCTCCTTGCCTCAGGCCATAAGACAGCTATTGACTTTCTAGCACTGGGAAGGAACCTTTTCTGTTTGCCATCATAAGGAACAGGGCGCTGAATTAGCACACTTGAACCTGGTCTGATTCAAAACCCCCATTTCCACTGGCATAAGGAAACTCCTCCTAGCAAAATTAGTCCCGTGGACTATGGAAACAGAAGTAAATTCCAGGTTCCTCCCTAGCCTTTTACAGAAGGACATGACGTTTTCTTTAGAAAAGGGATTTGAGGTTTGTGGTTCTGGTTTTCTTTTTCCCTCAAAGGACATGGCAATTGCATAATTGTATACTGAATTCAGTTTCTACTAAATTCTTAGTAATTAGTCTCTATACACATATATTTTAGAGTTTCTTTAGTCAATTCTTTCTGTGCTATTGGGGAGAAATTTATCTCAATATTTTGAGTGGAATATTATGGTAGATCTAAAAATTGCCTATTCTTCCTGTATGGGAAAAAATGGAGTACTGAGTAGATAAAACAAAACTTTGTATTTATTTTAGATAATTTAGTCTCTAATTATACAAAAGTGATGTGAGAGAGATACGCAGAATCTGACCCAGAATGATGACTAGAAAATAGTAATATCATCCTAATTAAAAACCATATAAGAGTTTGTTATCCAGCCTCAAATCCCTGACTTGTATGCTCAAATAATCGCAGCATTTTCAGGCTAAAGATTTTGTAAAAGTTGCATGGAAAAAAAATCCCCTATGAATTCTCAGTGTTTTTTAATATTGTGCCTCTTCAACAGCAATGATGGCTTTTGGGGACTCTTGCTCACTTATGGGACATGTGGGTCATTGGAAAGCTTGAATATTCATTATGAGATGAGCTGGAACTGGATGTGCAATATGTTTAGTTGAAAACTAAATTTTATGTAAATTTTGAAGTGATGTTTTCTGGCTCAGTTAGAATCTATTCTACTGTTTATACTAATAATGGTCTCTTGGGCTTCTTTTTAAGCTTCTCTGTATACTTTTTTTCCTTTAAAATGAAAGATGAAGATCCAAAGAAAACAATTTTTAAAGATAGAAATAGAAACACTAGGTAAAAGGAATTAGCAATGCAATCTCTGCATATATTATGTGGAAATCTACTGCAAAATTGCAGCTTGGAATTTTATTCCTAGGACATTAACTGTTTCATGTTTGAGCAGCATTGCTGCTCTGATTCCTCATTTTTTCAAAACCTTTTTGGATCTGCTTTTAAAATCTATTTCTGGATATTTTTGTAATATTTTTTTAAATATTCTTTATCCAGGATGATAAATCCAGTTGTCTGGAAGAAATAAAATCTGTGGCATAGCTCTGAAATGAGAATTAACCTTGATTACTACAGTAATTTACTAATCAAAACTGGAGACCTGCTAATCAAGCCTGAATTACCAGCTGCTTGATTTTTATAGTGACATAACCAAAACTGAACATTTGGTAAACAAGGATCTTATTTATGAGGGGGGGAAATTGGCATATGGCCATATTAATCTTAATATATTTCTCACTGTATTGTTGTGATTTCCTTATCAGCTGATGTAGGCATCCTCCTTCTAACTTAAGCCATCCACCTAACCCCAAAGTGCTGAGCACCAAAATTTTTGATTGCCCTGGAACTGGAGTCAGAGTAGCCAATTTCACATTTTAAGAGGTTTTCTGATCTACCTGTTGTTTTTGGATCCAGGGAGGATAATTGCTGCTATATCACAGTAGCCTTGTGCTACAGGGCTGGTCAGAGAGCACCTTGGGATGAAGGAAGCAGAGCACTGGCAGCAGAAAGAAGAGGGATGGAGGAGTGCCAGTGAGCAGACAGCTGGGAAAAGCTGCAGGAGGAAATGGCAGAGAGCATCCATGCGGGCTGGGAACCTGGGGCTGGGTGGAGAGAGGGACCAGCCCGGGGGAAATGCAACACTCAGGCACCTGGGGAGCCCAGCCCATCCCATGAGTGCAGCCCTCCTTAAATGGACTAAGTGCCAATTACTGCAGCCTGTCTGAGGGCTGGGATTGGGAAAGTATTCATCTGGTTTCCTTAAGTGCAACTACTTTCATATTTTGAATATTTTTCTTTTTCTGGTCTGATTTCTGTTAATTTTTCAGCTCCCTGGTGGCATCTTGTATCTACCGACACAGAAAATAATTTCCCAGTATTTTCTTTAATGAATGACCTATTATGAGCAAGCAGGAAAAACCCATATTGTGCAATTCTTCCACAGAAAAACTGATCATTAATATAAATGGAGAGAAGCCCCCAAAATGGGAATCGTTTTTGTTGTTTGAGCTGTGTATGGTATTTCATTAAGGTGGCTTGTGTGGTTGTATTTTTTTTTTCCTTCTTCAATTGATATTGTCATGGGTAATTGTGCTGTTAAAAAGGTAAAGAACAGAAACACAAAAAGATTATTTCTAGAATAATGTTTACAGCATGAAATTCTCAGCTACTTAGGCTGTTTCCTATTCTCTGCTTGTTACTTTAGACCTAATCCCTCATTCTCTTAATTCTTAGCATAGAAAATACATACTAAAGCTAGTGCTGCTTTCATTTTTTCACCATCTTATCTCACAAACCTGAAATAATGTTTTTCCGTGTAAGTCTTGAATGTACTTACACCTAACAGGAGGGAAGGGGCACAGGGATGCATTAAAATATCTTCAGTGGTTTATAGCCAGTCTAAACCTCAAAGAACACCAGTTTGTGGTCACTGTGTGTTTAGACATGATCCTGCAAAGCTTCCAGGGGCAGCAGCTCAGCATGGGCCAGGCTCTCCTGCAGCAAGTGCAGCCCAAATCAGAGCAGCAAAATCCTGCTGGGACCCCAGACAGTCTTCAGAGGGGTTTTAAGTACCAGGAAAACCACAAGCAAAAACTATAATTTGGAATAGAGTGCTATCCTGATATTGTGTTGTCTTGGCAGGAGGGACATCCATGGGGATAAAAATTCCCGATTCCAGGTAGGGATTCTCAGGCAGTGATTTAAAACATTTGAAGGGCAACGGAAAAAAAAGAGTAAAATAAGCGGCTTAGAGTTAAGCAAGGGGGAATATTTCCCTCTGATCACTGGAATAGGACTCTGTCCCACTCCAGTTCACATCCCTGCTTCTCCCTTAAAGCACAGCTGTGCACACAGAAACTTTCCATCAGAAATACTCAGCACTGCCTCACGTGTTTAGGATGACCTCCCTCCACCATCAAAATGGTGACGCCCAAAAATCCACCTGGAAATCTGGATCATCTCAGATTGCACTAGGACATGACACAGGGGACACCAAGCCACTGGGGAAGGAGCACTTGCAAGCAGGGACCGATGGTAATGGAGGGAGGCCAGCAAAAAAGTACAAAACAACAAAAGCGGTGGCAGAAAAACTGGGAAGAGAGAGCAGAAATGATAAAGTGACACCATAATGCTTTACTGGCTCTAATGCAAGGGAAAATTATGAAAGCATTCATTTTTACTGTTTCAGCCAAAGAAAAAAATAGGGCACAAAAAGCAAAGAAAAAAGTACAGAATGTAGAACATGTGAAGGAAAAAACCAGCAAAGGAAGATGAAATGAAGAGAGAGAAGAAACAAGTGCTGGAAGTAGAGGAGTAGATGGTGGGGGAGGAGGGAGTACAAAGAGATCTGATGAACAGGGCTTTTAGGTAAGTGAATTTTATTTGTATGTGTCATTTCCTACTTTTTATTGCATTTCTTTGGCAAACATCCCACAGTTCCATAACCTATGGGTGGGTGGGAGGAGGTGGCTAAGAGGGCAAAATGGTAGTTTTTGGCAGAATATTGACATGACTTGAGTCAGGTCATTACTTGTGGTTGTCATTAGACAAATAGTGAAAGTGGGCTAATGGGGCAGGTGTTTATGAATCCTACAGGCCGGAGAAGGCTCAGCTTTCACAACCTGACTCACACAGAAAGGGAGAAGCCCAGATGATTCAATGCAGCGAAAGCAATGGCCAGTGGTGATTTCAGTGCTGCAAAGGCCACAGGGACCTATTTCAGATTTACAGGATGGTTCTGTCAGGTTGCTTCAGCCTCTGAGTAACTTTGCAATGTGGCACTGCATAGGTTTATGTAGACTTCTTTTCTTGCAGTCATTGAATGGAAATATTTTTCTGTAATGCAAAATGAGACCCCGACACACAACTCTATGTCAAAATAAGAACTTTCATGAAAAACGTTCTGAACTCCATCTTTTCTGGGTACTTTTGTTTCATTTTTGCCCTCTGTTTGACTCTTCACAGGCTTTTCCCCTAATTATCATGAATTTAAATTGGAAACATTTCTAAAACATACAGTGTCAAATAAAATTAGTCCGGATTTTTGAAGACTTTAGAATACACGCAGTAGCTGCCACCCTGAGTCAGACAAAATATCCAGTGCTTTCCCTGTGAGAGTGAGAGGAGCAAATGTCTGGGGAAAAAGTGTATGAACTCTGATATATCTCTCATACAGAGCAATCCTTCTTCCCCTGTGTGCTCCTGCCCTCTGAGGATCAGTGTCAGAGACATTTTGATTTGGAGGCTGGATCTTGATCATTGTGTTTAGTAGCTAGTGATGGATTTCGTTTGCATGATTTCATGTAATCCCTTTTATGGTCCATTTACACTTTTGACCTCCACACCATCCTTTGGCCATGAGTTCTGTAATTTCATTATGCACTGTGAGGATAAAATACTTCTTTTGTTTGTTTTAAGACTGATGCCTGGTCATTTAACAGAGGCTCCTTACATTTGTGGGAACTGTTAAATGATGTCTTTTTATGTTAAAAATCAGGTTTTTGAAATAAAAAAGCCTCTTTCAATTTTAAAGCCTTGTGGTCAGGCAAGAGCATCCTTCTCCTCTTGTAAATCCTTCCATGAAAAAAAGGAAAAATTCCCAAATTTAACTGTAGCCTGATGAAATTAAAATTAATTAAAAATTGTAAAATGTACAACGTTCATACTGCATAGATAAGCAGCCTTAGTCTTATTTTATATGTCCTGTATGGTTCCCATCTCGTGTCACATGACAGTGTTGGTTTCAGTTCTGTGAGATGTAGAATAGCCCATTTTAAGGCACAACTATTAAATCATAAGCATAGTAATGGAAAAGTATGTTCACTGAGCTCTCTGCAACAGCAAGAAGGGAAAAGGTTCAGAAAGTCCATTAAAAAAATAGGAGTAGGCTTTGTACAGGACACAGGAGCATGGCCAGACAGCAACCTACAGTGGGGTGGACTAGGGTGTGAACTGACTAGTACTCATTTCCTTACAGCTGGTAGTTATCCAGCATCCTCTCTGCACCACCCCCAGCCCTGTGTTTTGTGTATCATTCCAGTCAGATTGCTGAGGAGAGAGACAAAGGACAGATTCGGGGATAAAATCAAAACTGCTCTGGAAATGTACAGTGTGTGGCAGCATTTGGAACAGTGGTGAGTGGTTAAAAAAAAAAGAGTTTTACTCTAACCGAAGAATCAAAATTAATGTCAGTGAATTTAACGCAACACAAGGTGTAACGGAATGAAGACTGTTGGGGGGTCTCGTTTTGCTCAGTTATGGCAAGCATTGTTCAGCATTTTAAAAGACACAACAGTGTAATGGTTTTCACTGAATTGTATGAAGAAACAGGGTAACTTTAACAAATATCACAAAACATGTCACGAATCAATTGTATTGAAAATATATTAGGTCTCTTAAAAGAAAAGATCAGAAAAGGAAGCAGAACAAGCAGGAGGAGAGACAGCACACAAAGATTTACTTCTGAGTGCTACAAAATATTGAACTAAAAATAACATTAAAGATAAAATTTGCAATGAATCTCAAGCTGCTAAATTCCCAAAGGCTGGGTCTGCCAAAGGCTCTGTTGGTTTCCTCTGTTCTTTTCTGTCTTTATTTAAATATTTTATACAGTTGTCTATGTTCATGTGTAGTGCGAACTGTCATTTATATTTCAGTCCACTCTAAAATGGATCTTAGACTATCTCAAGCTGTGCACTGCAGCGAGGAGTTTGGAACTGAGAGGTAAGTTGAAGTGGTAGGGACAAATGAAGACTGATATTTAATGTAGTTTTTGTGTACTTATATTTTGCTGTCATGTATTTTGCCTTAAAACTGATTTGTAATTTTCTGCATTTTGTGACATTATGATAAGATGTGATGCAAATGGGGTTTCCATTTAGCAAATACATTGATGCACATTTGAGTCGGAGTGGTTGAATTCTGAATTCTGACCTTAGGCTTTCATGTCTAGCAATAACAACAGGGAAGTTTAGATCTGCAGTCTTAAATGCTTCTTTTTGTGCTTTGGACTTGCCAAGGTGACCTTTTTAAAACAAGACAGTCTTAAGCTTATTTTAGATTCACTTGTGTGATAAGCCCACAGGGTGCAGAGTATCCTCAGTCTCTGTCTTAAGAATAAAGGGCACATCTTGCCCAGGAAAACTGGGACTTACCATGGAGCTGGAGCCACCACCTTGGGAGAGACTCTCCACCCTTCTGGTGCTGGAGGAGGAAGCAGAGGGACCTGTTCTATTCCCATGCAGACAAATGGCAGCAGTCGTGGTGTCTGGGGCACAGCCAGAACTCCCTAATTGCTCCCTGCAGGCTGGGAGCCCCTGGCTGGGCTAGGCTGGGTTGGGTGGCGCTGGCCCTGCCCCACCCCTGCAGGAGGAAGATGCGCTGGAGGAAGGAGCTGCTGCTGCTCTGCTGCTGTGTCCTGGCCTTAACTCAGTCCTGTTGCACAGTCTGCTATATGTTAGATTAGCTAAGAATGGTTCAGATATATTGAGGTTGGATTTTGCACTTCTTTTACACCAGTGTGAGGAATAACAAAACTACAGTAATTTCATTACTATAAGGAGCATCGGACTATAAGGTGCACTTTTTTTTGCAGCAAGGATCCGTGCGCAACAAAGTAACGAATTAGTAACGGAATCCTGCGATCGCGGGGTTTACTGGCAGGTGCTCAATTTGCAAACAGTATTCATGGATCAGCGCAGCCTTTAAAAGCAGCCCCAGGCGCCCTCCCCGTGCCGCGGACCCTGGCCCTGACACTCCTGCCCCCAGCACCAGCTGCTGTGGCTCTCGTGGCTGGAGTGGCTCAGCTGCCGGCACTTGTGGCTCGCACTTCCAGGTTGGCAAATTCCCATATTGCCTATATATAAGGCGTACCAGATTATAAGTCACACTTCTGGGTTTCGGCCGAAATTTTAGTCAAAAGGGTGTGCCTTATAGTCGTGAAATTACTGTACTAGTGTTAGATTCCTTCAACTCATATAAAAGCAAAATCCTTAAGAAATTTTGTTGCTTTCTTGCTTCTGAACAGTAAATCATACAGAATAAAAATTTTAAATAATGGCTATTAGATTAGGAAGCCTAAGAAGCTTTTTACTCTTTTTACTACTTGGGAGCTTTGACTATTAAAAATTGATAAATTGCCATTGAAATACAAGCAGCTCTGCAATATGATAGATCAAAGTTCATTTTTTCCCTAATGCAGAGTTGAGATGAGCAGGCTTACTTTTTGCTCATCTTCTCTGCAGACCAAAACATTCCTTTTTTTTTAATTTGAGTGCTCAATTTACCAGAAGAGCCCAATGTATATGTTGTGACTGCAGTAAAATTCTTATTCACTAGACTTTAAGTAGTAATACAGCTTGCTGGCATTATGCAAACCTCAGTACAACTCAGCTCTGCTGTCCAAAGTGGACAGTGTGCCTCCTCCACATAATACAGGTGCAAATTTATTAGCTATCATTCCTGAAGTGATATTTCTTAAAATGTTTTGATCACATCATTAAAAAGCTAACTCTTCCCAGTAGTGCTTCTTCACTAAGATAGCAGAAAGACTTCAGAATGTTGTGTTTCAGTGGATGCTATTCCAAAGAAAGTACTCAAACCTCTGAAATGTAAACCTTGGAAAGACACTTCGCTAGTGGCTTTTTAGAAATCTATTAATTGCATGTCAGTGCAGCTATATGAGTTTTTCTTTTTTGTGTATTAAATATCTCTTATTACTTTCTCAGCATCTACAAATCCACTCTGTGGCAATTTTTATTTTTAAAAAAACCTTTTAAATTAAGTAACATGAAAATATGTAATGAACATGCAACATTAAATACTTTCAAGGGCAGCAAATATGATCACATCCTTTAGAAAATATTTCTAAAATGTGTGATTTCCAGCCCACTAACTTACTTGAAAGTTGTGTGAAAGCTGCAGTTGATAACAAGGTCTTCTGTATCTGGATCTTTGGGTAAACAGTGTCTACCAGTATAGCTGGAGGAGACAGACAGTTCCATTTTTAAGATAGCTCTGTAGAGAAAATCCTTCTGTGGGTGTCCACACTTGGCAGCTGATCTCAGGTCTGACACAGTGTGCGCACACTGCCAGAGCTACTGTCATCCCAGGAGGAGAAAAGCCCTGCATGTGGCCCCAGGAAGGTTGAATCCTGCAAAGCATTTGGGCTCAAAACTAGTTTTAAACTTAAGGGACAATATATAAATTGGGTATAGACTTTGCTAAAAGATGCAGCATTAAATATATATATTCCAGAAGGAATATAATGTGTGAAAATAAATGGTATTGGGAAGCATCTACAGATAGCTGGGGAAGTAATGAAGCAGTGCTTTGATTTCAGCTCAAGGAAAACTTAAATTTACTGTATTTTATTTCATATTAATCCTTCAGTCGTCTACCACAGTTTGTGTCTGGCCATGAAATTTTCATCTCTGTAGTGTTGTTCTTTGGCAAGTAAAGATTTACAGTCTCTGAGCCTGATTTGGCTCGTCTTGGTGCCGATGACAGAAATTCCAATTTTGCTCTCAAAGGGCATGATTGAACCAGTTAACATTTATTTCAGCCTAGCAGAAGGACATATTGCTTATTTTTATATATAAGTATGCCAAAATAAGATTAAGAGACTTGATGAACATTGCATGGTAAGTCAGAGGCACATAGTCATAGAACTAAGAATTCCTTCCTTCCTGACTCTCACTTCCTTGTTTTATACTGTACTTTTGGTAATGTATCTGCATTCCCACAGCAATATTCTTCTGGCACATGATAATGCAATAGTTTTGAAATATGCTTTTCATGTGATGTGTGAAAACATAAAATCTATAGATGTGCAGTATACATGGATAAAAGAATTCCTATTACAGTATGTAGCTACAAGCATAATAAATGGAAATTGATGAAAAGGGAATCTTTCTACTGCTGGGATTTTAAAGAATTAGACAAATGTGTGTAGTTCAAATAAGACAGAATTTCTGCTTCTTGTCACAGAAAGAGCGATGAACATGTATCAGAAGAGAAAATAAGCTGCTGCTTGGTAAGTACCCTATGATTTTTTTTGACTGCTGCCATTTCGTCCCTACCAAGTCCAGTACTTCCTGTGCTGATCAGGCTGCTGGCTGCTTTTTTGTTATTATATCAATCAAAATGACAGTCTTAGAAAAACTTAGAAAGCTGTGCCGATGCAATACCATCCCTTCAGAAATACTTTTATTAATTATTTTACATTTCAAGCTGGAACTAAATCAGTGTATTGATAGAGATAATTCTTGGTCCAGTCTTTTCATGTTGGAGGCAGAAGAGATTTCCCAGAGCAGTGACACTGAATGCTGTTTTTCTCTTAGTTTTACAGGCAGTCATTGGATAGTGCAATATTAGGTGGAGCAAATCTTTTGATCCATATATTTATGCTAAGTGGTTTTAATTCTTATTTTTGTTATTGTTTTAAGAGTAGTAGCAGTAGTAGTAGCAGAGGTAGGAGCATCATTGGCAGTCCCTGTGTCCAAAGAGCTCATTAAAGGACAGCACTCTGGAGATGATGCCCTATCTGACTGGAATCAGCAGGATACAGGAACTACGTCCCATATGATGAATAACAAAAGAAAGGGTAGTTTACATTCTTTGATACATTTCTGCTCGATTAACCCCCAGTGGGATTTTACCCCTCCAGTCACATTTTTTTGTTCCTCTAATCTTCTTTTGTATTTGCTCACTGACCCCGAGCATGTATTTGACTTGTGACCCTATTTCTGTTAATAAAATACAGGCCATCTGACCAGCATTCACACCACTCCACTACAAGGTGATGATTACCTCATTGTGAGTGCTGGGACTTAGCAACTCACTGGGTGAGGATGGTTGGGTGGCCTGAAGACAAGATATCCAGGGAAGGCGGCAGAAGCACTTCTGAGCTGTGTCTTCAAAACCGAACTGCAGATAATAAACTCTTTCAAAATATCTAATTCTATCAATAGAACTGCATATCTCCTTATATATTGCTCTGCTATTAATTAGTTGATAATGTTTAGGGGATTATGGCATGACAAAAAACAATCATAGCTATAATGTGGAAATTTTCAGTATCCGTATGGGTGGTAGCTTATAAAATCAAAATGATCCCATTTCCATTTTGGGTTATCAATTATAATTATATGCCTCATGGAAAAAAAATACATCAGCAGTCAGTGGCAATAATTTCAGTATAGTGTTTTGAGGCTGAATTAACACTGAAAAGTATAGGTGATCTCTTTCTAGGCAAAGTAATACTTGTTTTAAAAGCACCAGCAGAAATGTAGGGTGGGATTTTTAAGAAAAAGCATGAATAGTAATGAACTTATTCATGCTTTCACCAAATCCTTAGACCATGAATCTTATGAAAGGCACTGTTAATTGTGTGTTTCATTAAAAAATCATGCCAAAGTTATTTATCAGATATGTAATCTGTGTCTCTGTTTTGTGACAGGAAGCCATTATTTCCACTGAAAAAACAAATCCGTTAAATTTGAACTATTAGATTACAGCAGGGTTAGGGCTGCTTCTGTGCTGTAGAGTCACATCAGGGTCACAGCCCAGTTCTAGAGATGTACTGCAAGAGCTTCATATCTGATTAGGACAAAAACCTGATAAAAATGTAATGCAGACTAACAATATGGAATTATCTGATGCAGTTTGGGGGGATAGGGGCAGGGGGTATAACATCATTCAGTTTATTTGCATATGTTTGTTCTTTCTGCTGAAATCAATCTCTTTGAAGGAAGCAAGAAAACTTTAAAAAAAGAAAATATTAATGCTGGTAAGAGAACACAGAAGAAAATCTTTAGTAAACATTTCTTTTTCAGTGTTGATTATCATTCTGTCTAATGTTTATTTTCATAGTTTTCTTTGATCCAAACACAAATAACAATAAAGTTAGCTTCATTTCTTTGAACTAACAAAACTACACTGTGGCCAAATTTGGAACAAATTTTTAAGTGGCATTTTTTTGTTTTTCTTCAAAGCCACGCACAAGATTTATAGAATAGATATTTGCATAACTCCCACCCCCTCCTGCAAAGGAATGTTTATATGGCTAGCAGTGGTTTACCTGCTCTGAGTGTCCCCTGCCTCTCCTGGAAGACTGAGGGCTCTGAGCACCTGGGCACATGCTGGGTACCAGTGCAGGGAGCACCCCGGGCTTTGGGTCAGGGCTCATGCTGTGTCTGTGGAAATTGCTGCTGTTTGTAGGGGCTGAATGGCTCTGTGAGGCTGGCTTGTGGGTGTAAGCCCAGAATGTGTCATTCCTCCCTCCCTGCATCCCTATGCCAGCCTCCACCACGGTCAGCAGGCAGAGAGGCAGGGCAGGGTGGCAGAGCACCAGGGCCCTGCCCATGGGCTCCTCTGCCCAGGTTCTACCTTCAGCAGCTGCTCCATCAGACTCTGACAGATGATTGTGTGCTGTAGGCTTTGAAACAACCACATTCCTAACGTGAATATTGTGCAATTGCAAAACATGTACTACGGTGTTTACCACGGGGCTGGAAACCAGGCCTGCCTTGCTGGGGGTGCTTTAGTCTGTACTTATTCAAAAATTCTGCCAAATCACAGATCTGCTCAGGAGACCTGGCAGCACCTGCTGAGGCAATGGTGAAGAGTCTGAATCTGTGATGGGAAGCATCTCTGTCACCCTCACATCACAGCCATCATGTATTCTGGCTGTTCTGTGCCACCCTCCTGCATGCAAATATTGGCCCTGAAAGTGATGGAAGTTATGGATAAAGATCACAAGGTCTCAGTCAGTCAGCTAGAGAAGAGCTATGTGCTGGATAAACTGACTGCTTTAATTTTTTCAGGATATGATACAGAAACATGGGAGATCCTCAGGTTCTCTAAAACTCACTATTTTTTTGCTCTCCTGTTACACCCCTGTGCTTGTCCCACTGCTTAGCCTGGCTGAACAAGGGCATGCAGTCCAGTGACGGATTGCCTCTGTGAGCAGATCCAAATTTCACTCTTAAATCAGCCAGCATGTGGTTGATGACAGGGACAATGCCAACCCTCATCACTCCCTAGGCAAATCGTCTTCCTCTTTACTGTAGATTTGACCTAATTATGATTTCACCGTTGAAATAAGTGTGTCAGAATTTCCACCAAGTTCACATGGATTTGGATTTGGCCTTTGACTTCCAGGTGCAAATGGCTTCTTAAAGGGTTGCTTTTACATAAGTAGGTGTTTAAGTGCTTCAAGAGATTATAAAAATAATAGCAAATGCAAATAACATGACTTCAAATAACATGACTGTTAAAAAGAGGCATTGGAAAATGGGTGTTTTTAAGGTTAAAGCAGATTTTAGTCAGGTTTTAAGGTTAATCCCAGTGACTGCAGGTGACTCACATGAGAGTAAGAATGAAAATTTGGGTTTTGAACTATGTAGAAGAGTTTTGGCTGAGCCTTTTAAATTTCTTTGGGAAGGGAGGGAGGTGAGGTGAGCGTGTTAACTGGGAGTTTTGGGTTTTTTAATAATCATAAAAATGCCAAACAGTAAACAGTTGTTAACTTATGTAGTTTGTTCAAGTCAAAATAAATACAGTAATTTCACGCTTATAAGCCGCACCTTTTTGACTGAAGTTTTGAGGCGATCCCGAAGTGCAGCTTTTCACCCGGTGCGGCTTATATATGGAAAAATTCCAGTGAAATGCCAGCCCGGAAGTGCGAGCCGCAGGGGGAGCAGGTGTTCCCCACTCCTCAGAAGCCACGTGGGGGAGTGTGAACGGGCGGCCTTGGACAGCCCTGGGTGGCAGGAGCCGAGCGGGGGAGTGCCCCCTCTGCCACACAGAAAAAAAAGAAAAAAAAAAAA
>VRYO01001792.1:4341801-4360921 GCA_009812075.1 Sialia sialis | reverse complement strand
GTGTGAATCAGCTCACTTCCAAAATTCACTAGATTTACATTCTTACCCCATTTATATAAAAAATACACAGAAGCTCTTGCCATTTCTTGCTGTGGAAGCAAACAAGACTTTGGCGTGGAGAAGGCAGGTCCCTTGTACTCTGTCATCCCTGAGACTGTGTGGCTGCTTGGACAATTCAGAGCTAAGCACAAAATCATACTCAGTGTTCTTCCTTCCTCCCTTTTTGAAAAGAATGTTTCTACCCTGCATTTCTGCAAAGATTAACAGAAAGCCTTGCAGATGGGTGCAGAAACATCTTCCTGAGCCTGCAGTAGCCTTAACAGCAGCAGTGAGAGGTATAATGTTTGGAATCTCAAGAGGATTTGGCTATGCCAGTGCCAAAAACTCAGCGTGTGTTACAGCTCAAAATAAATGGGAGTCCATGTACAGATAAATAGTATATAGCTTACTCTACTGGTGGCTCTATTTTGGAGGGCTTGTGTTTGGATTTTAATATTCAAGCTAAATAATATTTAATGCTCTATTATTTTTTGTATTCAGTTGAAACAAAAGAAGATATTTTGCCACTGATAGCCCAGGCTGAGGTGGGTGCAAAACTTTTGCGGTGCCCGGCAAAGGATGTGGGTGATGACCTGCTCAGCTAATTGATGTAGAATATGTGTCTTGAAAGCTCTTCAGAATGTAGCACCACCGTGCTCTTCACATCTAGGGGTTGAAATGGGAGTTGTGCCTCAAAACCCTTGTGCTGTATGGCCCCATGGTCCTCCCTCTTTATCTCCAGTAATTTTGCTATACTGAATCTGTCTCTCCCTTCTGTTCAGTGGGGGGTGGGTTTGTTATTTTTCTTTGTTTTATTAATTTTCTCATCACTACTGCCTACTGTATTGACATAAAAACCACTATCAAGCGACTAGAACAGTTTTCAAGTATATTAAATCCCCAATTTTAGAACAATAAGGAAAGGGTTTTACTAAATAAATACATAAAGCTTCTTTTAGATCATGCAATAAGGAAACTGAATATAGAGCTAAAAGTTCCCAGAACTTGGGAGGACAAAGGAGCTGTTTACTACAGAGCTTTTCCCAACACTCAGAGCTCTGGTAGTCCTTAGAGGAAATAATAAATCTTTCTCTTTGTCACTCTTCTCTTGGTTTCTTTTGTTGTTTAGGAATAAAAAAAAAATAAAAAGTGTAGGTACTGCTTACAAGGCAGCTTCCTTGATGTTTCTGGTAGTCCAACCAAGGGACAAGATTGTGTGTATAGGAAGGGGAGACGAACAATTCACTGTGTAAAGGAATTAAAAACAAAAGTGGAAATCCTTTGTAAGAAGAGTGGTGGGGATTATAGCTGCATGCTTTCACTAATGACTTTGCAAACATTTAGCCAGAGATAACCCAGAAATCCAGTTGCATTTTATTTAATATTCAGATAAGGACCATTCACCTGCTGTTAAGCTACAACATCTACAATCATTCTTTGAATACTGATAATTATATGAAGCAGACTCCCCTAGAGGCTGGTAGTCTAGTCTGGATTCACCTGGAATACAAAGATGAATAATATTGCATATTACATGCACCCAAGTAGTTGCAATTTATAGAAATGTCCATTTATACTCCTGAAAAAAAGATGTGTATTTCCCTAGGGATACAGTATATGGTGATAAAAACCTGTATGTGGGGACAGTTTGGATTGTAACTCCTAGCGTGCCTGTTTATTAATTAATAAACAAATAAATCATTATATTTAGCCAGATTTCTCACTCCAAGCCCATAAAAGAGAAAATGTTAAAAATGAATGCTGTGTGCCTTGCCATAAGGAAGGGTTACTCAGAGACGCTAGAAATGAGTACAAGAAGTGGCATCCAAATGGCTCCGAGTCGGGGTGTGTGTGTACATTTTTAAAAGATGAGTAGCATTATGAATCTGCTCTCTTCGCCTCCTCCTTTCCTCCTCTTTCTCCCATCAGGTGCCTTGTCCTTGTTCTCCCCTCTCATTTGCTGATGGCTGGTAACACCTTATCTCCACCAGGGAAGCAACTGGGAAGTTTGCTCCTTCCTCACAAGACTGAGGGTATAATTAGAACCACGCACCTGCTCAGTCCTCCGGTGACTCCGTTAGTCTACATCCATGTCAAAATCCATGCTGTGAGGGTAATTTGATCATCTCACTTACTTTTTTCATATACTTTATATGAATAAACCACCAGAACAAGCCTCCGTTGAGTTGGTTCAGTTTAATCTCACAAATTTGTGTCAACTTTTTGTTGCCAAAATGATTTTATCTCATGGTTACACTTTAGTAGACTTTAGTACATATTTTATTTCACTCTCCAGAATATAAAATTCCATTCTTGTGTCAAAATCATCTCTTTATTATTATCTATTTATATTTCTGTGATACTTACATACTTCAACTGAGATCAGGGTCTTGTTGTAAGAGACAATACAGAAACACACAATAAAAGAATTCTGGTCCCGGGAGCCTTGTAAGCTGAACAAAGGCTGGGAGAAAGGAAATATTGCCCCCATTTTGCAGATGGAAAAGTGAAGCTCTGACAATCTTTCTGTAAATGCAGAGCAGTGTCATACAGTGATAGTGAAGAGAGAGATCTGACAAAGCAGCAAAGTCCAGAAACTATGCAAAATAAAGGTGGATTTAAACCCTGATATATGGCAAGCATCCATATAAGTTCAAGTGAGTTACAGATGTTCACAGGTTTCATTTGCACACTCAGCTTCCCATCTCCATCCTTCTTTGTCTCCCAGACCTCCCTTCAAAGGCAGCTGACACCATTTTTTGATGCTGCCATCTTAGGCTCATAAAAGTTAGCTTGCCACTGCTTCCTCTAGCATTTAAAAAAATATACCTTGAGCCCTGCAATGCCACAGGGGTGTCAAATCTCTCTGACTGCAGCAGCTTCCAGGCTCAGCAGAGATACATCAAGGCTCTGTTAGACTCTCCTTCCCAACATCTGAAGGGTAATGCAATCTTTGTCCTTGAACTGAGCCTGGAATCCCCTGCATTAGAACACTTCTCGTTTGCTGCTCCCAGAAGACCCTGCAAGATCCCAGGAAAGCTGTAGCCATCTGAGAATATTCACTCATGACAAAAATGGTAAATTACAGTAATTTCACAAATATAAGCCACATCTTTGTCATTGAAGAATCCAGCCTACCCCAGTGGTGCGGCTTATATTCAGGTGCGGCTTATCTATGGACGAATTCCAGCGAAACACCAACCTGGAAGTGAGAGCCGGCCAAGCAGAGTGGCAAGTGGGCGGGCCGGCCCCTGTGCCACTGGGAGCCGCCGGGAGCGTGGGACTGCCGGGAACGGGGGCTGCAAGTGAGCGGGCTGGCCCCTGTGCTGCCGGGAGCCATTGGGAGCAGGGGGACCGCCTGCAACGGGGGCTGCAAGAGGGCAGGCCGGCCCCTGCCACCGGGAGCCGTTGGGAATGGAGGACTGCCGGGAATGGGGGGTGCGCAAGGGCGGGCTGGCCCCTGCCGCTGGGAAGCCAGCCTGTGCTGTGTGGGGCCGGGCTGGAGCGCCCCACCCCCTCTGACGTGTGGAGTTTAAAAAAAAAAAAAAAGGCACGGCTTATATTCGGGTGCGGCTTATGTATGGACAAATCCCGTGGTTTTCCCAGCTACCCGGAAGTGCGGCTTATATTCAGGTGCAGCTTATAATCGCGAAATTACTGTAACCATCTCTCTTTCAAAGATGACTAAAAATAGGAGGGGAGCCTGCCAGGAAAGGGGGTTGGGGCATGTAGCAGTGTGTACAGAGATGCTTGTGCCCCTCTCAAATCTTCCGAGCTGCTGCTTGGCATTGCCCTGCTGAGCTCGGTGTGCACAACTCCTCACCATCCCAACTGTGCCACTGCAACACTGCCTTCTGACTAAATACCCGTTCAGACTAATTGTCAAGGATCAGATAACTGGAAAATATTTCTATTTGACAGTCTACTATTTTTCAATTGTTCCTCTGTTACATATCTAAGTAAACATTTGTTCCACTTATCATTTCTGAGCAAAAGACATGAATCATTTGACTAGTAAAACCACAACGACAGCTGTTGCTTATTAGAAACAGTCATCTTGTTCAAGGGCTTGCTATGGAGGAGTTCCTCAGGAAACTGTTTCTGCTTTTAGTGCTTTACAGTGCAATGAAAGCAAAGTTGTAGAAATTAGGGCATTTTTGTTTCACTGATGTGATTGGCAAAACACCCAGGCACATACACACACATGGAAAATCATTACAGCTAAGCTAAAAGCCCCCAAGAAACAGGAAAATACCCACTTAAGAATACTACTAATGATATAATACTTATAGTCTTTGTGGCTTTTATACAGAACTCTACATTATAGTGGAAAAAAAACTAGATTTAAGGGTCCCTTGGTAAGCAGGTTGTATGTTTGGGATTTTGGTGTTGGATACAATATTTATACCAGTTATTATGCACATACCAGAAGTATGTTTTGCCATTCATGATTTTTCCAACTCTCAGGAACAAATTAACCTTGGCTTCATAAAATCCCTAGAAACCCGTCATCAGTGGTCACTACTACATCACTCTCAGAATAAGCTTCTTTAGTCAGAGATTTAAAAAAGAAAAAGAGAATTTAAAAAATTCTGGGCAGGAGAAAAAAAGCAGGGAGGGCAACAAAATACTTTTTGAATTAGTGAAAACAAAATAGGGGAAAAAAACCCTGGACTATGACAAAATCAAAAACAATTAAGTGAAACCATGTCAGGTTAGACATGAGGATTTTTTCCTTCCTGGAGTGCTTGTTCAAATGCATTATAGATCATACAGGACAAAATCTGATTGTTTCTGTGACCTGTGTGGAACAAAATTTTGTTAAACAGAGGCCTAAGAGCTGGGCATTTTATCAGACAAAATCACTGGAATGGCATACCCTGTGTGATGCCCCTATTGTCAGCTTTGAAGGGAGAAGCCAAAGACTAAATGAGCATAGAGACTGCACTGATCCCAGCAGAGCAGAGGGGAGGAACCTTGGCAGGGCAGTGGAGAGAGGCTACCAAGTAATCTGCTCAGGTAAATAGCAGAGCTTGTGGTTTTTGGCTGTTACTTAAATACCTTTCAAACCTGCAAAATTAATTTTCAAACATTAAGGAAGAAAGAGTTTTAAAAAAAATAATTTTAAAGGATTGTTGGAGTATGGCAAAAGAAAAGGAAAGCAGAGCAGGAAAGCAGTGGAGAGGAGCATGTCACTGAGGAGACAACGCTGAGACTTATTATGGGCTAGAAATCTGCAAAACTGTCACCAATTCAATAATAGCATTCAACGAGGTTTCTCGAGATCATATCCTGCCCTTCATTCACCCTCACCACGCTCACTGATGGGAGTTAGCACTTGGCTGCAGCTGGATATTTAGAAGTCATTTGTTCTGTGGAACATGCCTGTTCTTACTAATCTTAGTCAAGTAAGTAGTCCATCCTCATGTGTCATCCCACCAAGTCAAATGTGCTATTAGCATAAGTGATGATTACTTATCCGTGTGAGGTCCTGCGAGGTTGGGGCTCCCAGCAGCAGTACACGTGACATGGCAGTCTTTCTATTGTAATTTAATAAAATGGCACCCAATTCAGTTCAGAGGTGCCTGGAGGAATAAGCTGGACTTAAGCGGTGCTTAGGCCTTTGACTGGACCTCTGAAAACCCTTCAATCGTTGAGTGAATATTAATTAGTCAGAGGAGGGTTATTAAATTATAGGCTCAGTTCTTTGTCATTGCTCGGAGCACGGTACCTTTGCAAGTGCCTGAGCAAAATAATGCAAATCTGAGCACATGCAGAGGGAAGTTAAGGAGTGATTGCCTTCCTTGGTAAACACAAGGAATGCAGAAATGTCATTAATAAGCAGGACGGAGAATCTGTACATGTCAGTGGGTAGATTTGGCTCTAGAAGAATGTAATGCACCAAAAATGGACAGAATAAGACACTGTGGAAAGCTGCATCTCACAGCTGCACTGGCATGGAAAATCCTCCTCCAGACAGGTGGGTGGAAGTGGCCTGATCCAGACCCCAGACAGTGGAAATCTGAGTTTGGTGAGCTTGGAATCAGGCCCTTCCTGAGCAGGCACCCTGACAGGGCTGAGTCCTGGAGGACTGTGTAGAGTACACACCCAGTGTCACATCCATAAACTGATCAGTTATTCCCAGCCAAATGCTCAGGGCAAGTGGGAATCAATCAGTTCATTTCTGTGCCACGTCCCTCTCCTAGGGAGCAGGAGTCTGATTGCTGCGTGGATACATCAGGAAGACATATCACTCATGCTAAGCCGGTGATTTTAATGGGTTACAGGTATTTCTAACAGCTGACAGTCTCTTGCTTTTTGGATTTCTCATATCTTTTTGTTCTTTGCTTACTGAGCAGCTCCCAGAGTCAGAGTGGCTCCTGTATTCAATCTGAGCCTTGGTTGTAAGGCGTCTTTCACAGCATTTATATATTTTTGTGAATACTGCAGTAATTCCTTGTGACCTTTGTGACCATCTCCTTAATTCGTGGTACTCCTGATTCCCAAAACGTAATGGATGTGGGAAAACTTTGGATTATGATTTTCTAACCAACAGGCTCTCTGCTCTGCTCTTTGCTACATGTGATCTGCTATAGTTACAGAATGCATGAGTGGTCTTCTATGTGACCCCAAAAGGTTTGTTGGGATTTTTAATTTAAAAAACCCAGACCTTTGAAAAACTCCAATTAGTGGTACCAAAAACATTGCCCAGCTGTTAGATCCAGAGGACTTGGCACAATAGATCACAAACAGTAGGCTTATTCTAACATTTGATCTTTACTTTGCTGACTGTCTCTGTTAAAACAATCTGCTGTATGTATGCTGTTGCACTTCAGCTTTCCAGCCAGGTGTTTGTGAAAGATTGCATTTATTCAATTGGTACATAAATACATGCCAAATTATGTATACTAATGGCATATATGCCGGTCGGTCCTGTACCATCACACATATAAAGTGCATTTTACACAATGAAACACTCAGAATTCTGGGGGAATAAATAAAATCTGAGTATTAAATCAGATCCTCACTAGATTAACAAAAAAGAAACATAGTTTTAAGTATTAGTGAAACAGTGTTAGAAAAAAAAAAATAGTTGTCTGGACAGCATAAGTTTTTCTCCTGTTAGATTTGTAATCAAGTTCAGACATTTTCAGAGTTTTGAGGCTTTTGCCATCTCATGCCCTTGTACAGCCTAAGAACATGCTCCCACTTTAGCCAGCTGTAATCCATATGAAGTCAAGAGGACTTCCATGGATGAAAATTAGAAACCTTTGGAAAAGTCTTTTAAAAGATTTCAAGATCTGTTATGTCCACCATTATCTTTAAAATAAGCATTTCATATTTGCCAGCAGTACAAGGACCTGATTTTATTTTGATTTTCCCATTAGCCTGGCAGTTTAGCCAGTAGAACTCTTTTATTCCTCCCACTGGAGTAACAGAGAGAAATTCATTTGATTCTAGTGGATAGTAGTTGATTTCATTATCATATTATGGAAAATAAAGATTACAATTCCAAGTTATTTTGCCTGCAGTCTGCACACTAACCATGCAAATGGCAATATGTGGAAAAGTTGACTACATCATAAAAAATTTACTTCCTGCAAGGACTTTGTTGAATTGGTTTCAAAAGAATCTGCTGTTTGGCATCTTTCCTGTACTGAAATTCTAGAAGGTAACTGCATTATGTGCATGTAAAACATGCAAAAGGAAATGTTCACTGAACTCTTTCTTTCTGCTACCAAACCTAACTGTAGCTTTGAAAAGGTGCTTGAAATCAAAATTCTAGACAAATACAAGATGTGTGCATTTTAAGATAACCACTAGTGGAATATTCTTCTCCTTCACTTGCTGTTGAGTGACGAAGGTTCCATCTAATGATAATTTGAATATTCTGCCAACAGTTGGGAATACTCCACCCCTGCTAAAATATATAAATAAATAAATGCTTACAACTCCCTGAGCAAAAGTCTCTAAGTCTATAGAAAACAAATTAGAAATGTGTTATTCTCAATGAAAAAAGTCTCCACAAGAGCTATAATTTTATTTTTTTTTAGTGCACAGAATAACATAAATCAAAAGAAGCAATAGTCTACCTTGTGTTTTGACTACTTTGACCCTCTTCAACCCCTGCCAATTTTTATCTCATTTTTGTTTAACTTTGTACATCAGAGTTTAATTTTAAACCTGGTCCTGAAGACAGTGATGTATAGGGTACATCAAGTATAGCTTAAATTACCCTCTCCCCAGTGATTTGAAGTTGAGGGGAGGGTCTTACTCTGCAGCAGGGTGGGAAAGAGAAATGGTCAGATGTTGCCCTTTGAACCTGACCACCCTCAGCTACAGAAACATTTATGCCAGAACATCATTTATTGATTTTATTATATTTTAGGATCTCTTAAAACTGTTGGTGAGGTTTGCCATATATTAATTTTTGACACATGCATATAAAAACAGAAATATGGGTTAAGCAGAAACTATAAATATAGACAACACTGGCCAATAAACTTACATCCTTTCACTTATAGGTTTCTATTTCAGCTGATCATTCCTAGCAGCCTGTCTTTGAAAATAAATATTACCCCTCTGATAAGCTAACCAATTTGAAGATTAAAGCTGCATTTGAGGATTAAACTTTTTCTTATTTGATTATTGTTGTGTGTTGTAGCAGTAAAAGACAAATATTAATAGAATGTTACAGCCCACTTTACTTGTGTGAGCATTTAATACCATGAGACTGAACCAATTATGCAGGATTTGGTCCTTAAACTCAGCATTGACTGCTCTGTTATCTCAGGCCACTAAGAATAAGTCTCCCGTGAAATGTTCCATGTACCCAACAAACTCCTGAAGCCAGGGCTGCCTCAAAAATCTCTCTGATGGGTGGCTCCGAGAGAGCACCCTCCAGTGATGTACCGCTGAGCCGGGCACGTGTTTTTATGGAGGAGAACAAAACCACAAGAAGTGCTCTACAACAGACCACAAAATGGGTTTGGCACCTGCGTGTGCCCGGAGCAGAAGTTTCAGAGTTGTGTTATCTCGTGGCCTGCTGACCCCAGGAGAGGAGGCTGACCTTGTCTTACACGCAGGAGTCTATTGCTATGGCTCCCCTGGGAGCACAAACCAGCTGCAAACTGCTGCAATGATTAACCCTTATGTGTTGTAGATGTAACATCAAGTCATGGCAATAAAGCTTTCACTGCATAACGGATCTCTTGCTTTGTAAATTGTTGCTCTTATCAGCTGCACTGGAGGATGTTATCCTTTTCCTGTGAAGCATGACTGCTGTGCTGCTCACTGGAAAGGAGGCCAGATCTATAGACTCGGTGATATTTATTCAATTGCTTTGAGAACAATGAAGAGAATGCACTTTGTTTAAGCTAAAAATGCAGTGTGAAAACAAGCAACCAAAAAAAAAAACACTCACCATGAAATACTCATACATATGAAACAATATATTAATTAAAATCCAGAATGCCTGTAGCAGATTTGAATCTGGGAACGCCAGATTTGCTATAACAGACAACTGTGTAGCTCTGTTGAGTCCAGGCTCCCATTTGTGGAAGCAATTTATACCTAATGTTTTGTAAAAATGCAAACTCTTCCAGCCTGCGATTTACCTGGAAAAATGCAGAATTTTACTGTTTGGCCAGAAACAGAATGCTTGTAGCAATCAGTATTCATGTCCCCAAAATATAAGCAGTGTAAGTCGTATTTTGTCATACACTTCAAACATGAGACCCGGTTCTGTGCTCTCCTATTTGCCAAGGAGCCAAGGGGAGCTGTGAGCATGTCTGAGTTAAAATCCAAACCTCAGGCCTGTGAACGGGGCCCTGGCTCCCTCAAAAATGTGATGCCTTTTATCTCAGCGTGCTTCCTTTCCTCCATCCCTTCCCCTGACAAATCTATGGCCACACCAAGGCCCTGGAAGCAAAGGTGACCTCAGTGGAAGCCCCAGTATGACACAAGACCTTAGTCTGCAAAGAGCCAGAAACGATCTCTCTGAGAGATGGAGGCTCTGTGTGTGTCTTAACAAGGGCTGTCCCTGCCCACTGTCCCTCTTTCACAAGGCTTTCCAACACCTCAAGAGCTAAGAAGAGCAAAATTATTTGTTCAACCTGCCAGCCATGGAAGCAGCAGCTCTGTGTGGTTTAGAGCCACAGGAGCGTGGTCCTTGCTTATCCCCGTCAGAGGGTGGATGGACCAAGAGCATTGCAGGGCTCTGTCCACAGCTCCCAGAGGCTGTTTATAGCTCTTACACACAACTTTTTTCAAGGGATTAAACCAGCTTCAAGTTCACAGATCAAGGAAAAAGGTAATCCCTTTGGTATAAAACGTGGGAAAAATAAATTCAAATTGAGGAAACAAACTGTTTTCCCTAAAACAACTGAGGCCTTATCAATTTTGGGAGGGGAAACTGTTGAGGACCATAATACACTGGTGTCACGGCAGACTGAGAAAAGGAAAAAAAAACTTTTGCAGCTCAGGAATGACAACTAGGAAGTGAGGACGGGCTTCCTTGCAAGGTGTTCAGAGGGAGTGGGTTAATGCCCTTTGATAAGAGTAAATTAACACCACTCTGTGGTCCATGATTCATCCCTTTCTCCACATCTGTCAATCACATTACTTCAGCCTGCCCTAATTAAACAGAGGCTGATCTGCAGGGGCTGCACCAGGTCTTCTCCATTTCTTATCAAGGAAGAAGCTGCTCTGGACTAATAGTGCTTTGCTGTTTGGGATCTGGATTCATCTGCTTGAAAAACAGTGCAAATAGTTTTATTGCAAAAGTTAGGCTAGACAGGGTTGTTCCTCACTCATTAGCACTGGGAGCATTTCCTACAGGGATTGCAGATGAAAGCAATGAGTTTATTCCTCTTTCCCCAACTCCACCTCCTTAGGCACAACAGTGCTGTTATTTTAAGACCAACAGCTGTAGAAAGAAAATAGTATTAAACCTCACTGAGTTACTACAACAGTAACTACATATAGGAAAACACTGACCAGACAGTTAAACCCCAAAACTGGCTAAACAGAGTGGCAGAGGCAGTAACTTCACTCACTCCCTCCTCAGCTCAGCAGCTCCTGCTTTCTCTGAGTAGCCGCCGTGGTCTGACAGGTGGAGGCTGTCTCTGAAGGGAGCAGAAGTTTCCTTTTCCCTCTTTAGGAGTAAGGGGAACGGTTTCTTGGTGTTGGTACCTCATGTCCTGCCTGGCTCCTGCGGGTGTGAGAGGATGCTGAGGAGGAGGTGGCAGTGGCAGTGGGCTCCAGCTGCTGGGGCTGTGTCCTTCCCTGTAGCCCTGCCTTTGGAAGCTGGGCTTCCTTGTGTGCCCTTTCACATCTCATTCCTCCTCTGGCTGTCACTCTTGTTCCCAAAATACTGTTTTCCTGATATTTGGTTACTCAAAGGGGAGAAAGAAGCAAGAAATTTATTGAAATTATCTTGATATTATTTTGTCCTCTTGTGGGTTTTTTTTTGTGTGGAGGGGGTATCTACTCTATTAACTCCCGTTAATATCAAACCTCTACTATTAATAGGATTTGCATATGGAAAAGAAGAGGATTGACCTTTAAGTTCATTAAATAAAGCAAATTTTAAAAAATAATTTTAGTTATAAGCATTAGTGTGATGAAAAATAGAAGAACAAATACAGAGACATCAGTATCTGGGCTTTCGTTAACGCTAACGAGCAAATTATTGTAAGGGAAGATTTGCACCATTGGAATACATATTCCAGCCTCCATACTGATATATGTGATGCAGGTCTATCTTTGTATGGCTCCTCTTTCAGAATATATTTTCTTCTTATAAAATATCCTCTTTTTAACTCCCATTGGGGGCCTCCTTATAAATGAGGAACTGGTCCTCAAGGGACTGGCCTGGCTAGAAAAGTGTGTTATTTAAAAAAAAAAAAATAGTGCATATTAGAATACTAAGCAATATAATTAGCCCATTTCTTTGTTGTATTTATTTTTTTAAGAAAGTGGTTTAAAAAAAAAAAAAAAAGTATAGCCAAAATTTAATTAAACATATTCTCTGGATGTTTGAATTGCATAAGAATTAGAAAATCCTGTTGTATTTTGGAGGGATTAATTGCATCAATTTAAGGTTCAGGCTACAATCTCTGCTATGCAGCCAGGTATCACCACTGCTCTTGCAAAGCAGGTAAAGTGCTAAGAGTGAGTGAAGTTTGGCCACAGAGCTAGGGCCACAAGGTGCCCCTCAGATGGGCATTCTCAGCCCGTGGGTGCTAATGAACACATTCATCTCCTAACCCTTTACACAGGAATAAGTAGAGGTTTTCTACACCAAAACTGGCTAAATCTATAGATTCAAAATATGATTGCTCCTCATGATAAATACTGATTTACAGCTGAAAAGCTTCTGTTTCCTTCCCAGCAAGGAGTCTAAGATGAGCAATGTTTCTACCACCCTACAACTTTGAGGCTTAGTCTTGAGACACTCATGTCCAGCAGCCTCTGGATCTCCACTCTGCTCTTAGGTCTCCCCCCACCCATGTCTCAGCTTTCTGTCACAGCCCTTTGTAAAGTACTTTGAGATATTTGGATCAAACTTGCTGCTGGTCCAAAGCAGTATTAATCAGTATTTTGGGCTATTTTGTCATGCAGCTCAGTCTATAAATCCAGATATTTATTCAGTTCCTGTTCTACCTCAGGCTCCCACAAGTGGGAAGAGTGAAATGGTTCATGTTATTCTTCTCAGAGCTCAGCTAATGTCATCTGCTGAATACAGCTCTAAACATCTGAAGCTGGTGAAATTAAATAAAGTGTGAGCATCCTTTGGTCTGGAGCTCATTGCCTTTAGAACAATTACTCATGGTAACCTTAACAATAGTATATTAAGGAAAAGAAATCCTCATAAAAGAATGTAGTGTTAGGATGGAGCTCTGCTTGATATTAGAACAATTATGGAGCAGATGCATCCACTCTGAACAAAGTGACCTTTTCATCAAGTTACAAAACATTAAAGGTTAAAGAATGTTTGAAAGGAAGTTCATACTTTTAAAACATTAGAAAAAAAATGCCATTCTTTCTGGACCTGACCAAAATCAGTGGGCAACTGACTGTTTAGGCACATCCAGTCATAATTTAAGCAACTGTGATTACAGACGGATAATAAGGTATTTTAAATCGTCTGTTTTCTTTGACAATTAGAAGCGCCTTTTCGAAGAAGAAAGATTTGATAGGAACAAATACCCAGCGACAGAAAGCTGGTTAATTGCAATTTTAAAGTCACATTCCTTTCCCTCCATTGTGTAGAGAGGAGAACAAAGAGAGGGAATCAATGGTGGTGTCAGATTTTCTTAGTTTCCACCTTTCACCTGACCCGGGCGGGGCAGAGCCCGGTGCCCGGCTGGGGAGCAAAGCGCTGCGCTCCGGCCCCGCGCTGCCCCCGCACAGGGGCCACCTGCGAGGGGACAAGTGCCCGGGACCACCCTGGGCTGCGGGACAGCAGCTGGGCAGCCGGCGCTCGGGGCCTGCTTGGATCCCAGTTCTCTCTAGGAATTTTTCTCGGTGAAGGGCTGACGCTGGGGGGGATGCCGGGCGCCGCACTCATTGTCCGGCCCCGCACACGGTGTGCATCCCCCGCGCTGTCCGTGCCGGAGAAATTCAGTGCAGTTTCCCCTGAGCAGTCGCTTTGGGATTTTACAGCCCGACGGCCTCGCTGGGGCTGCTTTTGTGTCCGTATCCTGGCGGCCCGCACGGCCCCGCTGCGGGGTCAGAGCGCGGCGGAGGAGGAGGCAGAAGAGGAGGAGGAGGAGGAGGAGGGGGAGGAGGAGGAGGAGGCGGCCCGGGGCTGGGCTCGCTGTCCTCGGGCCCGTGCGTTTCCTTCCCTTGGCGCAGGGAGCGGGCTCCCCGCCGGGGCAAGGTGAGCTGCTGGCAGATGGGAAGCTTCGTGCAGAGAAGCTCGCATGTGCACGCGCTGTGTGCAAACACTAAAAAAAATCCGCCAGGGAAGGAAGTTTCTGTTAAAAAAAAAAAAAAAAAAAAAAAGGATTTTGCTCGAACTTCAGTTTTTAGCCACTTCCCCCTCCAAGTATTTTTTTTTAGGAGTGTCTGACCACAACAAAATTTTCATTGCGTTGAGTCACAGGTGGTCAGTAGAGGAGCACCCATGTCATCTGTGCGATGGGAACTTTCAGGTGATGAGAGAAAAAAGCGGGGAATCCCTTTCACTTCTCCGGGATCCTCCAAATGCCTTTCAAATTAGCCAGCCCTGAGGATCAGTGCCAGGCTCCACAAAGGCGTTCCCAAAGCCTGCAGCCAGTAAAACTGTGTGTAGGTAAAATTAGCTGAAGACCTTCTACTGGGACAACAGCCTTTGTTGTCATATGTGGTGGAGTTCCAGGATCTGTAATTATTTTTCTTAGAAGGTTTTCTTACTGCCCCAGTGAATGCATTGCGCTGCAGCACCGCTGAAATGGTATCGCTTATTTCCTTCGAAGCAGCGGCCGGTTGTTTCTTCAGGGACCCCAAGTCCTTTCGAGGGAGGGGAAAAAGTGATGGCTGAGCGGGACTGAATCGCGCCTATAGATCTTATTTTAAATCGACATCATCTCCAAAGGGAGCAGCCCCTGGGAGAGCAGCGAGCGCTGGCCGGGCCGAGAGGGGCTCAGCCCGGGGGAGATCCGACTGGGGCGAGAGGGAGCCAGGACAGCTCGGTGGCCTCAGCCTTTTTCCGTCCTAGAGGGAAGGCAGAGCCCCCGGCACTGGCCGCGGGGACGCGCCGGGGCCCGGCTCTCCGGGCAGCAGCAACAGCGGCATCACCCGCAGAGCCGCGGCCGGGCCGCCGCTCTCTGTGCCCGGGTGTAACCGGGAACTTGTTGGTCCCGGCGGCGGCGGGGCCGGGCGGTGCTCACCGACCGCCGCGGGGCCCCGCGGGAGAGGAGCCGGCGCTGGCGGGGCCGCAGGGAGCGCCCGCTCGGGGCCGGGCACCGCCGCCGGCTGCGGGGATCGCTCCCGGGACGGACCCCGCACCGGCCCGGCCCGGCCCGCTCGGTCCCTCGGCGCGCCCTGCGGCTTCCTCGGCCGAAGTCTACCGCCCCCACCGCTCCCCACTGTGCTTGGGGTTTTTCTTGGGGGGATGTATTTCTGATATCTGGGGTTGGGTGGGGAATTGCTGTCAACTCCAGGCAGAAGCGAATCGATTCGGACAAGATTACTTACAGTTTGAAATGAGGTTTCCAAATATGAGGACACTGAACGTGCTTACACTTTCCTATTTTCCCCGTGCTCTTCCCCAAATGCCTGGTCCTAATCGCAGGAACACAGCTATTCCAGTTCTGATTTTCTGGGGCTTCTTACATGTCAGAACTGTAAAAGTCCTCTGGACAATTTACAGACAAAACATCTGGTTCGTTAAAGCAAAGCTACTGGACTAAGACAAACAAACTTTGCTGCTGTGCAAATTCACTTACCCAAACAATTTACATTCAAGCAAAGATTTTAGCCCGAAGAAAAACTTTTATTCATTTGTATTCAGGAGGTTTGGGAATTCACAGGCATTTAAAAATAATTTTGCTCTAATAAAGTTATGTAGATATTACAAAATGTCTTTGTTCCCTTCTCAGATCATTATCGTTGCTATAATGGTTATTGACAACACTTTGTATTTTACAGAAGCGCAGTATCGTTTTCGGGAGTGGGCAGTGGGGTTTTTTAAACAAACTTGTCAGATCCGTATTCGTCTGGTCCAGCCTTAATGAAAGCTGCTGCTTCTTTGTTCTTCGCCGGGAGAAACCGAAGTACTTCCCGCATTTCGATGGGTGCCGCCGAGGCGCGGGGCAGGGGGGAAGGCTGTGCCCTGGCACAGAGGGCAGCGGGTCCAGGCGGTACCGGCCGCGGAGCGCCGCGTTCTGCGCGCCCAGGACCGGCCCGCGCCTCCGCGGGGCTGCCCGGGCCCGGCGAGACCCCCACCCCGCACTGCCGCCGGGGCTGGCCCCCTAGCCCCCACTGGCTGCCGGGCTGGCTCCCCGGCCCCGACAGGCGCTCCGGGCCGCGAGCAGCGCTGCCCTGCAGCCGGCGGCTCCAAAGGCCCCGGCTCGCTGGTGCCCGGCCCTTGCTGCGGGACGGGGGCACTCGGCCGGCGAGGTCCCCTCCGGCTCCTCTGCCCCTCTCGAAGGGGAGGCACCGGCAGAGCTGGGCCGGTGCTGGGACGAGAGGAGAGAGGCCGGGGCCGTTCGGTCCCCGGGAATGACCCCGGAGAGCAATGAACCGGTGCGAATAGCGGGTGAGAGCAGCCACACGGGCATTCGGCGCACGCCGCTCCCTGCCTTGTTCGCAGTGAGAAAAAGGCGAAACATCAACACGCTGCTCGGGAGAGAATAAGGTTAAAGCTCGGGTAAAACACACTGGCTTCTAAGAGGCAGCTGTTCCAAGTTTACTAAACTTCCTCACAGATCCTCCCCGGCCGTTTCCCACAGCCAGCGGTTAATTCCAGTGGTCCTTTATCGGCTCAGCCGCTGTCTCCACTCGGGCTGCGGACGAAAGAGGTGTCTCGGGCAACTGGTGGAGTTTTGGTGGAGAGGAATGGTATGAGCAGTGAAAATATACACCAAAGAAGGACAGTAAGCAGTGCTCAGTTGGGAAAGATAAAACATTCTTAGCTGGTGGAAAGTTCAGGAGTGATGGTTATCCAATTGTGCGACTTATAAACAGTTGGTACCTTGTTTTAAAACTGCCGAGAAGAGCGAGCTTAGGGCTGAGCCTTTTGTGCTGAGTCTTTGTGGATGGAATCTGAATAGCCATCGATTTGATGCGTTATGTTTGGAAATGTTACACTTCTTAAAATTACGCGTTCTGGCTCTCTGGAATAGAGTGTGACCCCCAAAGAAGCCGACGCACATGAAGGCAACTGCACATCCCTCTGTAAATCGTCTGATGGAAAGCTCAATAGATTTTCTTTTTCTTCCTTAAAAAAGTGTTTCTAGTTAACAACCAAATTATTCCAGAACTTCCTGAGCGTTTTGGCAGTGAGGGTTGTGAATGTGTAAGTGCAGTGCATGTGTCTATATGCATAAATATCTGCTGCCTTCCTCTCTCACACACACACGAGAATTATTATTCCTATGTGAACTGAGAAAGTTCCTCCAATGACTGTTTACGGAAAGTTTCACTTATTTCGTTCCCTCCCCGTCCCAGCTCGGCGCACTGGAACGAGCCCATCACCCTGCGCTGCGGGCGCGTGTGGGCCGCCCTTTGCAGAGCCAGGTAAGCGCTGCTGGTTACACAGAGCTCCCCTGGCAGCGGGGCCGGGGACAGCCTCGCGTGTTTGTTTGTGCTGGTGACACCGTTCAGCTGCCGAGGTGCCACCTGCCAGCATCCTCCACGCAGGCTGTGCTGCGGGAGGCAGAGCTCAGTCTGGGAATCTGTTCAAACATCAATGCCGCCACACGCACAAATCCACGCACGCGTGCAGCCGAGCGCACCCGCGGCAGGAGGCTGCGCCCCCGCGGAGCCGCGCCGGGGCCGAGCGGCTCGCACCCCGCCGGGCACCCGGGCCGAGCCCGGCAGCGGGCACGGCTGACATCCATCCCCCGGGCGGGCTGAGGGTGACACAAAGGCGGTGAAAGATGAGCAGATTTAGAGACAGGGAAGTGGAAGGAACAAAGTTCTTGCAACTTGCAACCGCCCCAAAATTCGGGATTGGTCGCTGCACCTCGTTCCTCGCGGTGCCCCGCAGCCGGCAGCTGAGGAGGATCGGGATCGTCCCTGGCTTTGGAGAGGGCTCTCGCACATTTCAGAACAGCCTTTACAGGACTGCAGTGACTACATGCGCCGTGTTATTTTAATTTTGCTGTAATTTTCAGGGCGCTTTACCAGCGCCTGGTGGCAGAGTGACCTTCCCGCACTCCGTGCGGCGAGCAGAAACAGAGCCGGCAAGGGCTCTCGGGGCTCTCGGCTGCCGAAGCTCCCCTGGCCGAGCACCCCAAAGTTTGTTTCAGTCTCTCTCGCTCCAGAGCTCGGAGGAATCCTCCATGTTGCGCAGCGCGGGCCGGCTCGGCCAGCAGCACCTCAGCCTGGGGTTCTCTGGCCGGCTGAGCGCTCGGTGCGGTCCTGCCGCAGCCACCGCCCCGCGGAGCCGGGAGCGCAGCCGGCCCCGGCCCCTGCCCCCGGCCGGCAGCATCCTTCGGGGGCGTGAATTATTTAGTTTTTCTATTTCCTACTTAAAGGGGGAGGAGGAAGAGAGAATGAACGAGCTATTAACCGCAGCCAAGCCCTTCTTCCCGGGGCTGTCTAGCGCTTGTAAATACTTATGCTGTGGCTGGTCCCCTCCTCCCCAGTTAAGTTGTTTAGTATGTTGGTTATTTGTACCGAATCCCGGCCTGTGTAGTGTCTGATGTGTTGTCGTTGCAATGTGCAGCCGGGGTGACACTGATGGATGCGCCAATGGTGAGACGGACAGATGTTAGGGCGGATCTAGCGGCACGCACCGCCGCGGCGGCGAGTCCGCCCGCCCGCCCCGCCGGGGCTGCCCGCCGCCCGGCCCCGTCCTGCCGCACGGCTCACCCACTCACACACACAGCGCTTTTTGGGGAGGGGGGGAACGTATCGGTGTCGTCTCTTAAGCAGATCTGATCGCTCCTTCTGTGAGTAGATACTGTAACTGTGAGGAGCAACCAGCCAGTATCAATGAGACGGAACTGAGCGAGTTTGGCAACAGAAGCGGCAATTGACAACTCACCATTTTCTTGTTTTGCAAGAAATGTTTCGTTTTCCCCCAACAGTTGCAATTTTCCGGGGACTTTAGACGACTGAGATTTTTTTTTTCATCCTAAAGATCAGCTTAAAAAAAAAATGAACTCATAACAATAATAATCAAAAAACAAAACAAAAAAAAAATTCCAAACCTTCTCCACCCGTCATGTAAAGTGTTTGAATTTCCTGCAACTTGAAAGGGAAGCGAGAGCCCGAGAGCGGCACGGCGGCTTTATAGGATGTGAAGACGCAACAACATCTGCACTTAGTCAGGTATTTGGAATTATCCCAAATCTCGAAGAATGGGGGCGAGTGGAGATTTTTTTTGATCTTACCGTAAAAGTGAGCTCAGACTTTTTTTTTTTTT